>VDFB02155735.1:0-24521 GCA_007258455.2 Sequoia sempervirens
ACTCTCCTATCTATGCAAGATGCACATACTCCTCCATTTACCCAAGAGATGCTTTCTATAGATGGACACATATTTCTTCATTCCGAATAGGATCCCTTTATCCCTTGCATTGTTACACAAAAAGAGCAGGTTATTTATTCATACAGTCAAATAGATTTGTCAACATCAAGATTAGATATATGAAAAATCCAAATTGAAGACATCATGTATGAAGATATCCAACATTATCCACTCAAGGAATTAGGTCAGAAAGAATAGGATATTCAGGAGTCAATAGAGCATCTAATTAAAATAACATCATCTCCAGTGGTTAGTTATCAAAGAATGCATTCTAAACTGGAGCTCTCAGAATAAGTAGAATCAAAGCATGAAGATACTACTTCCACAATACTGGGGGAAACTTCATCTCAGGGTATGTGCAGGATCATGATGGGCCAAAAAGTGGAAATATTATGGGTATTTGTAGGGTATGTGGCTGATGACTTTTTTTTTACCCAAAATTGATGAAACAAAAAGGGGTTTTAGAGGAGATTCTCAGCTTTCTACAAATATAAATTATGCTTTAAGTTGAATTTAATAAATAATTATTATTCATTTTCTATTAGAATTATGTTTAAAGTCTTGATCGATAAGCTGATTGAAAAACAACTATAACTTTCAAATAGTATCACTTTTTTTGAATCTAAAACATGCATCACATTCTATGCTTCACATACTATAGGATTGAAAAAATAAAAATTAAATTTCATGAATTTTTGACCAAGTTAAGGTGAGGAGAATTGGAACATCACGAGTTTTAATATTTTTAAAATTTGTAATAAAAAAATCATAATTAATTATTTTACTTGGAAAAAAATTACAAAAAAATATGCATCACATCGGGACACAAGTCCTCTACTTATATCTAAAATCTTTTAAAAAAATATTATCATTTTATTATGGTTAGGGTGGTCGGATATACACCTACTTATTTTTTCCTTGAAATTTAAAATTACCCTACTTGCATTGAAAATTTCAAATTTTCACAAATGAATTTGTTATTTTTAAATAAACATAGTAATTTAGAAACTACATTCAATTTTCTATAGATTCTATTCTTAAATTTTTTTGAAATAATATAGATAACTTATTCAATTTTTATGTCAAGTTGCCTAACACTGATTTTTCTAAATTTTTTGCCACTTAAGGGCCTATTTTTTCCATGATGATCCTGCATATACCCCTCAAGCAAACATCAACATAGGAAGCGTGAAGAATCTTTATGATGAAACTAATGTCAATACTACAACTAGCCACATCATGAATCTTCATCCACCCATCACCCCATCCATGAATTGGGACCAACGTCAAAAGAAAGACTTGAACAAAGCACAAAGAATGCTATCAAATAAAAAGAAGCTAAGAAGCATAATGGACAAATCAAATATGCATGGGTACCAAAATATGCAAAGAAATATTATCCCTATCAATCTCCATTAGTCAAAGAAACAATGGGGCAAAATAAAAGAGGGAAAAGTATTCATCAAGGATGTCTGCAAAAGAAAAAGAAAGCTTTTCAAGTGACGTACAAATTATATCAATTAGTTGGTCTTCCCAAGTTTTGAGAGTAAAAGGTTCCAAACTATCAACCAATCCATCTCTTATCCCTAAACACACTCCATCCATGCCTCCACACATGATATTCAATTCTCAAATTGACCATGTATTGGAAATGACCCTTCATCATAAGGATTCTGAAGGAACTCTATCGCGATCTACGCACATAGACAAAGTTATCTCTAGTATCGACAAAGCAAATCAGGAATCCTAAAAGTTGAATTCAAGTGCACGTATCTTAGCAAAGCAACTTCTTCAGGTAGGATACCAATTTCACATTATGACAGAAGCATCTACATCGACACCACTAGGTAGGTCAACATGAATCTTTTAGAAAAATTAAAAAAATTAAAAAATGAAAATCCAAAAAATATCAGAAAAACCATAAAAAAATTGTCCTCTAGTGAAAACCACTATGGTGGCACTTTGGGCAAGACCATGATGAAAACCTGGAAAATAGGCATCATGTGTGGAATTGAGCATCTACGTGCACCAATTCAGATGAAAGCATCTCATTCCATCCATAATAAATCCATTCACCCAAGAATCATCTATCCAATCCATGTGCATATATCTACATCCATAGTCTGAGTTATCTTGATCTTGATGAAAGTCTAGGGCACACTTTACACTTGCTCATGGTAAACATCTTGACATGGGTCATTTTCATTGATCCTATCCTATCCAATATTATATTAGCCATGAAAAATTATCCAAATGAGCATCATTTGTTCAAACACCTTATCTTATCGCAAAATAATTCTTGGAATCCTTTGTGTGCTTACCATATCCATCAATCCACACACCTATACAAGAATCCATCCATAACATTCCATACATTGCTAGACACTAGGGGCAGATATTTACATCTTGCTTCAGGAATAAATCTTGATCTATATCCTCCAACTTATGTGGTGATTCAAACATCGACAAACATGAAATAAAATTGTTCCAACACTTGTGAGTAAGAATCAAAATCACTAGCCCATGGCATATTTTGACAGGAAGGAATTCCTTATCAAGCTTCATCTTTCATGAACATCAATCCAAATAATCACTATTAGTCACATCTAATGTGTGCTTCAATGTCACATCAAATCATCCAAACATATTTTGTTCCAAACCAAGCTTCAACAATCATGATCAGTCAAATCCAATCAAGAAAATCATCTTGAGATGTCCTTGTGTTGCTTAACACCATCCTTGCATTGTTGTGTATCCTCAACAATGTTTTCATCATCAATCCCGATCAATCAAACCTTGCATTGTTGTGTATCCTCAACAATGTTTTCATCATCAATCCTGATCAATCAAACCTTGCATTGTTGTGTATCCTCAACAATTATATCATCATCAATCCATTGATTTGATCAATCAACCTTAGCTTGGTCTTCAATAGAATCCCAAATAGATCACTGATAACATCAGACACATCCTTATCCAAATCGTCAAAATCATGCGAAAAAATAAAAAAACATCCAAAAGACATCAAAATCCAAAAACACTCATAAAAATAGAAAAAATCAAAAATATGGTATCCAAACTACGTCATCTCTGAGCTTAAATGTAGGCAAGGCTAATATTTGATCAACCCCAGACACTGAAAACACAAAACATCTAAAACACATCAAAAAATTCAAAAACACTCAAAAAGTTAGAAAACATCAAAAACACGGAATCTGAACAACGTCATCTTTGAACTTAAACGTAGGCAAGGCTAATCTCTTATCAACCCTTGAGACATCAAAATCCAAAAACATTCAAAAAAAATAAAATCCAAAAACATTCGAATAAAAACAAATATCCAAAAACATTTGAAAAAAAAATCAAAACATTTGAAAAATCCAAAAATACAAAACAACCTCAAAACATTCAAAAATGTCAAAAACATCAAATATTTCAAAATCCATCTATCTCATTTTCTTTCACTCAAAATAATCAATCATCCATAATAAACTAATCATCACCTTCATCCTTTGGCAAAACAAAAGAAAACAACAACAATTAGCAAAAGAAAACTTCAAACACAAAATCAAAGTCGAAACAACAAACCTTTAAACGCAAAATCAAACTCTTGATCATTTGCAAACATGTCACTCGACCTTATATCAACAGCCTATCAATCAACTTATCAACCCATCATCATCCTATGCAATGCTTGTCCTAGGATATATCATTCTGACAATGGGCATCATTTTGGATATCACTTTGGATACTTATCCTATCAAAACACATCCCTTCGGCTCAAGATATGAAGGAAATTGGCTTGTTTGTGTTTTTGATCTTTTCTTTTGATTTATCTTATTGTGCTCTTTCCAAGGATCTCTCACTAATATCTAAATGAAGGATTTAGAGAGATAGGAATGGGGCAACAATCATTATCTTTTGTCTATTGTGCTTGTTGGACATTCTTGTAAAATAACTTGTCAAATACTTTCTTTGTTAGGTATGTCCTAGCAAGGTTTTCATATGTCAAGTGTGAACAAGAATACTCCTATCTATTTGTCATGTCAAATTCCATTGCACTAGGTCAACACCATCCTGGTTCTTTATACCTTGATGTATAGTATCTATGTGTATTATCAAACATAAGGTAAGTAGCCCTTTAAAAATACCAATCCTTGATATGAAAATCATCATCATCTATCATCATCAACATCTCTAATAAAGTCTTGTCAGATCATGGACTTTTTGGATCCTCTTGTCATCATCTCATTTCTTCTTTCTTCTCTTTGTGCTAACATAACATCACCAATGCATCCATCCTACATCCATCCTACATCCAAAAACCATCATTACTTTGCACATCATCTCACATGCATGTTCATCATCATAATATCGATTTTTTAGTCTAAGCATCTCATAAAATCATACATTTGCATAAAACATCTACTGCATAATCATATAGGCATCATCACTTCATCCATCTCACATGCATTGCATTATAATTTAAGTTGTTTAGAATAATATAGATTTGTTATTCTAAGCATCTTAAAACCATCTCATTTGCATCATCATCATAACCATCCATATATCCATCTTGAACCTCTTTCTCACGAGATCGACCCTCAAATCAAATCTTTTTGCTCGATCTCTTGAGGGGGAAATGTACTAATATACTTCTTTCTGCTAGGGCATCTGAAAAAATCATAATTTTTTTTGAATTTTGATAGCAATAAGTTTATTCTTTGAACAAACGCAGCAAGTGCATTCCTTCACAGAGGGTCAAAATGTAGACACATGAAATTGACATCATGCATTCAATTAGGTCATATTCATCCATTCAGCAAATAAATCAAGTTTATTTATCAATCTCCTAAAGTCATCAATTTAAATTAAATAAAACAACTTGATCGTAACATCACTCTCCTTGATTAAATAAATCAAACCTTTATTTAATTAAGTCTGAAATCACATTCCATCCCTTTTGATTTAAATAAATCAAAATATTTAAGTCAAAAGGGTCAAAGACCCTACTCATTAGTTAATATAATATAATCTTAATCAATCTAACCTAACCACCCATCACATCCTCTAGCTTTTCCCACTTGCACAAATAAATCAATTTATTGATTTATTTAAATCATTATTTTCCATCAAAATGGCATATTTGAAGAATATTCCCTCAAATTTGAATTCAAAAAAAAATTGACATGTACATCCAACAAGGCATTTATGAGCTCTTACATGTCCCTTGCACAAGTCAAACTCAACATTTAACTCTCAAATTCAAATTTGAAATCTCCCTCTCTTTGGCACATTGACCAAAATGTGCTCATCCTCCAACCTATCACAAGTTGACAAGTAGTCTCTTTTCATTGGTGGATCTTTAGTCCAACATCCTCTAGATTTGGCATTCTTGTATCATTCTATTTTATAAACATACATCATCTCCATTGATTTAATTCTCCACAATCTCCACAATCTCAGCATTTCATCTGCACAACTTAATTCACAAGCTTATGCAAAGTCACTCTCTTCAATTGAGAACTTGTTTTTTCCATCCACTCCATCTCAAGGCATTGCATCATTTAGCTTAGCAAAGGATTGGGAAAGAGCTTCTTTCCATGGAAGCTCCAATCCACTATGGGATAGGTATCCATTATGCTCTTTTATGTTCTTAGTTAGTTGTTTTATTTACATTGCAATACATAATAGATTATCTCATAGGAGCACTATGGTATTTGCATAGTTTGAACTAACATGCTCATGTGTTTTGAAGTTTGAGCTATTTTGTAGCTTTGCGGTGCTCACAGGTGGTTGGAGGTTATTTTGTGTTCTTTGGATGGGGTGATCGTTGCAAAAACAAAACAAAATTGGTAGTTGTGATAATTCTTTCCCAATTTTTGTAGGCATGAATCTTTCATATAACACTTAAAAATACAGTTTATCATTCCAAGAATGTCCTATAAAATAAGCATAGGGATCAGTATGTATCAATGGAATTTTCCTCTACTATGGCATACATGCATGTCTGCACATAAGGGAAATACACTATCCACCACTACAAACAATGGTGGCATCAATGTTCCATATAACACTCAAAATATAACTTATCATTCCAAAAATGTGTTAGTATGTATCAATGTTGTTTGCATCTTCTATGACATACATCAAAATCTGCACATTGCATTGTTCATCATTGTGGTCAATGGTTGCATCAGTGTTCCATATAACACTTAAAATACAACTTATCATTGCAATAATTTCCCAACAAAATAGGGGAAATCCATTTTCCATCACTCCGATCAATGGTGAAATCGCCAAGACTTTTCTACTGCTTTACCAACCATCCCCCTATGCAAGAAAACACAAAACAAGTTCTTTTTATTCCTATCCCCTCACTCTCAATAATGTCAAAGCTCAATACTTGGCCTTCACATCCTTGTTTATTGTAATGGTTTCTATCCCTTTTAGTTGTAATGTAACCTTTTATTGTCCATCTATTACCTATTGTCTATATGTAATTCCACATACATACATTTCCTAATGAGGGTGCTAACCTGAGAGATAGAAAATCACACACACAACTAGAGAATATTATTATTATTTTGAATACAAAAAATATTGCATGCAAAAGATCTCTAATCCTTGAGTTCTACAATACATGCTAGTTATAGAAACTACAAAAATTTCCCTTTTTGCAATCTACGAACTTTTCCTCAAAAAGCTACCAAAAATCAAAAAACCCATCCATAAATAACTCATTTTGGTCTTGGAGTCAAAACAAAATTTGAATTATGAGTTTTGGTGGTTTGGCACCAAAAATTAAAATTTGAAATTTAAATTTTAAAAGCACATTTAGAAATTAGCACATTTTTGAAAGTGCACTAACTTCTGGGAGCCATAACTTTTGATCTAGGACTTCGTTTTTTGAACCATTTGAACCATTGGAAAGGTCTTGAAGTCAAGAATGCTCTTGAAATTTTCTATGCCAATTTTAGCAAGTTCTAGGGCTGTTACAAGGCCACTTAATGCCTCAAATCTGATATAGAAGGTTTTAAGGTGCAATTCTAGGAGTCTGAAACTGCAGTATCTTTCAAATTGGGAATGCTTTTGACCTAATTATTTCACCAATGTTCTCGTTTTTCTATTCTAAATCCTCCCATATAAATTTTATCCCCAAATACCTTCAAATTCTAATACTTGCTGAAAATAGCAATTGACCAAGAAAAATAGAAAATCAAAATTGAAAGTTGGGAATTACATTATGAATAAAAGGGTATCCAAAACTACAAAAACATTTAACTACAAACCAGAAATGCAAATACTTTTTTTTGGGTGATGTAGGATTTCCCTTACACCACTAGATGCTCCTACATCATTTTCACACAATTTTTTTGTGTCTACATATGTCTAAGCAACATATCCCTTCATATGCATCCAAGGCATTCAATGACTGTATATCTACTTGGAAAAAGGAGTTGTTTGAATGATAGGCTATATATTAAGTGTAATAAGGAACATTGATTTCGCCATTCATCAAGGTGGTGGATGATGTATGTTATTGCTTGGGGGTTTGGTGAGAGTGCATGAGGCTCCATGATCCAATATGGTAGGGTAGAGAGAAGACCTCATTTTTGTGTGTTTCATTTTATATTTCCTATGTGCACAACTTGATTCTTCACTTGAATTGGGTTCTTTAACAATATGTGTAGATCTTCCTTTCTGTTTTACTAGATACGGCAGGGTACATGCCAACAATTATAGTGCACTATGAATCAAAGAAGAGGATCATCTCCAACAATTGTCTTCATTGCCATCATTATGAAATGTTGTTATTCTTTATGGTAACTATATTGCTTCTCTTTTCCCTCTTCATTTCCATGCATATAGAATTTCCACCATTTCTAAATTCTCTTCCTTATCGCTTTTTATATATGTGAGATGTAATCATGGTCATACTACATCATGCCTTGTGTAGAAGGTATGCCTACATCTTCTTTATTTCATCTCTTCTATTGCAACTGTATTACATACCTTTTTGTTCTAAATTATAGAACTATTTAAATTTTGTAATTTAGATATTGATTACCAATGAAACATGTTCACCTCACTAAAAATCACATTTTCCTTGTGTAACTATATATGAGTCAAACCATTTTAGATTGAAACTACATTCTATTTATATACAAGGAATATAGATCTCCAAAATGCTAGATAGCTTTACGATCTCATGCTTGGCATGGTGTACACCCTACAACTACATTATATCTATATACAAGGTAAGGCTACTGGTGTAGGAGCACCTAGGAAACACACCTAGGAAGCAGTCTAGGTTGAAGTTTTGTTTGGGTATGTTATTTTGAGGTCATGTTGACCATTTAGTTAGCATTTGTTAATTTTGAATAAATCTTGATCTATTGTGGTTAGTGTAGTAAGAAGTGAAAAGGATAGATGAGTGTAGTTTCTCATTTGGCTTAGGTTACCAACATTTGGGAAAAATTGGAAAACATAGCATGTTTTTTAATTTTTGTTTTTTGATAATTTGTAGGTCTGACCAAGGGAGATTAACTACTTTGTGAACCTTTATAAGGTGGATTTTGACTTGGAGTATCAGTTAGAATCATTGGAGTTTGTAATCAGTTTTGGAAAAACAAGAAAATAGAGTTATTGGGTGTGGATTTCTTGTTTTTTTCCTTGCTTTTGAGTTAGTAGATTAATGGATTGAATAAGGCATTTTTTACAGCTTAGAACGTAGTGTAATTCTTTTCTAGACATTTCTTAGTTCACTAGTTAGCTTATTGCATTGATTCAAGCCTTTGTTTTGTTAGGTTAGTTTTTTTCTTGCAAGTTTTGTTCTAACTGTTAGACCAACAGAGATGGAGCTCTAGACTGTGTTTCCCCTATACCTGGTGTATGGGCTCTTGGAAATAGAGGCTAGACTCCATGATTGTACATAATGTAGAGGTAGGAGTCCTTAGGATTCAAGAATACATGGCAAAGAGTTGTTCCTGGGTGAGCTTAACAGTGCTTGGTTAGGACAATCAAAGAGTGCAAAGCACTAAGGTTGCAGGGGTGCCAATCTCCTAGTGAACTATGGTGTGGAGTGGATTTGGAATGCCTTGCAGAGCCTTGGTAGCAAGAAGGAGGCTTCATATAGACTGGAGGTGGCAAACAAGTTGAGTGATCACAAGGAGGTCAGAAATTGGCTTAAAACAAGCCTAATTTTGCTAGGTTAAGGGTTTGAGCAGCGTACAGATAGTGGGGGCTCCAAACCCCAAAAATATTCAAGGTGTGGGCTAGGGTATTAGGGATGCAAAGGAAAGATTTGGGGTCATTTGGAGAATTTGAGTACAGTCTCCATTTTTCTCGGGTTAAGAGACCTAATTGGGGCTCTAGGCCTTGTAGCCTTTTTCTAACCCTAGGAGAGGGTTTGGTGGAAGCAATGGAGAATTGGAGTCTAGTGACTGAATAAGAACCCTAAATAGGTTGCTATGAAGATTTTACAACATCTTTACACCCCTGCAAGAACCTAACTGAATTTTGAAGGTAATTGGCCTTTAGGGAAGAGTAAGGGTCAAAGGTGAGATAGTGGCAAGGCACCAAGATTGGCTTGGTAGAATGAAAGAATGTTGATAGTGGGGTTGGCCAGTAGTACCAGGGGTGCCTATACCTGAGATAGGACCTAAAGGTTAAGGTGGGAGAGTCACCCAGGAGTTCTTGGGAACAAGGACCCAAAGCATGGGATAGTGAGTGTTCCATCCAACCCTACCCTATCAGGTATATATCTTTTATTCCATCTCTTATTTCACAACTACGTGTCAATATATCAAAAATGTATAACATTGATTTCAACTCAAGAAAATTCTTAGGTGCCAAAGCATTGCTTTCACTATTGATCAAAGTGGTGGAAAATTTATATTTTTGCTTAGGGGTTTGGTGAGAGCCCATGAGGCTCCATGACCCAATATGTTAGGATGGAGAGTAGGCCTTCTTTTATTGTGTTCATATTGAAATCCATTGCATGCACAAGGCATGCCAAAATTTCATTTAATTGTTTCCTTCTATTACAACTAAATTGCATATTATTTGCTATAAGTAATACAACTCTTTATATTTCTTGATTTAGATATTGTCTACCAATGAAACATGTCCATTGCACTAAACTTCACATTATCCTTTCATTTTTGCATAGTATACTCAAGGCAAAAAATCCTCCTTCGTGGATGTTTTATTGCCATTAGACCTTCTATGAAGTCAATAGGTGCCGAAACATTTCTTTCACCATTAATCAATGTGGTGGATAATTTATTTTTTTTGCTCAGGGGTTTGGTTAGAGCCCATGAGGCTCCATGACCCAATATGGTAGGGTGGAGAGTGGGTCTTCTTTTTTTTATCTTCATACTACATTCCACCATGTGCACAAGGTATGCCTACATTTTATTTGTTTCATCCCTTCTATTATAGGTGCATTGCATATTATCTGTTATAAATTATAGAACTCTTTATATTTCCTAATTTAGATATTTTCTACTAATGAAACATGTTCATTGCATTAAACTTCACATTTTTCTATCATTTTTGTAGAACATACTCCACCCATAATGGGAATTTTGAAGAAGTAATGTGTTATAAATGACCTTTGAGAATACTCATAGTGACTACAAAATCATTCACAATGGTCAAATAAACAATTTGATCCTCATAGGCTCTATATTAAGTGTAATAAGGAACATTGATTTTACCATTGATCAAAGTGGTTGATGATGTATGTTCTTGCTTGGGGGTTTGGTGAGAGCCCATGAGGCTCCATGACCCAATATGGTATGGTTGAGAGTGGGCCTCATTTTGTTGTGTTTCATTTTATATTTCCTATGTGTAGATCTATATGTTTTTGACATAAGATTCATTATGTTATAGAGTTTATGTTGTTATCCAGAAGGCATTGTTGACTGCTAGTCTATAGCTTTGGCTATATTGTTTCCTTTTCGATAAGGTTTGTTGGAAAAAGGTATTTCCTAGGTTTCTATTGAAAAAATTATTTTCATGAAGGATTTTAGGATCAAGGAGATATTACACAAGCACAAAATGATGTAAAAACCAGCTTATTAGATTGATAGAGAGGGAAACCTTAAATAAGAAAGTACAAGGAAGCCAAGATCCACAAAATGTGGAGAGGAGATCAATGGTAGCGAAAGGTCAACCAGAAAGAGATGGTGATACTCATAACCACCCATGAATTAAGGGAAATACTCCTTCAACATGGAGTGGTGGTGAATAACTACCCACAAAGATAGGGTGAGACTCCTAGCCACCCATGAATGAAGGGAAAGACTCATTCAACATGGAGTGGTGACAGATAACCACCCACAAAGATAGAGTGAGGTGTCAAAGACCATTTCCTTGACACATAAGAAAAAAGATACCTAAGTAGGTTTAAGTAAGCCAAGTGTACATCTATGAGTTCACCAACACATATCCACCACCACTCCAAGTTGAAGGAGTCTTTCCCTTCATTTATGGGTGGTTAGGAGTCTCACCCTATCTTTACGGTTGACATTTTTCCACCACTCCTCTCCTATCCATATTTTGTGGATCTTGGCTTCCTTGTACCTTCCTATTTAAGGTTGCTCTCTCTATGAATCTAATAATCTAGTTTTACATCATTTTGTACCAATCTACTTTTTCATTAACATCAACAAAATCCTCTGGATGCAATTATCTCTTTATTGTTATGGTTGTCCATGACTTATGCAAATATACTTATTTGACATTTTTATGTCCTATTCCCAATTAAAAATATTCTAAGCTTTCAGATAATTCTATTATCCTTTTGACATAACCTACATGTATTAGTACCTTTATCTATGCCCTACTATCTTAGCGTAATGGTATCATAAAAAGGGTTATTAATGATTCCATAAGGATTCTTAAATGTGGTCACTTGATCTCTCTTGGTATGTTTCAATCTTGTTTTGATTTTCTATAACATACATACATATCTGCACATAGGAGTAATAAGATGAAACACAACAAAATCAATGTTCCAAATAATACTTACAATATAGCTTATCATTTGCTACAGGCAAATATGTAAGCATCCTCTGCTCTCTTTCATATTGCATCACTGCCATTTGGACTTCCCTTCACCTATTAGCTCATTGTTTCATGTCACTACACGCAAATACTAGTTTCTAACTTGTTGTATTGACTATTTAGTCCTCAAAACTTTGATTTATAAAAATATTTTAAGGTGTAATTGAAATACATCATTTTGGTACATTATATGAGATTTTATTTTTAGTTACGGATTTATGAAGCATGATTAATAATGAATGTTATTAATACATAGAAATCTACATTTTGAAAAGTTACAAAATATGTGATCAAGGCATCATTTTACTCTAACTTATCCTTCCACCACCATTTTAAAATATTTAAATGTACTTTTCACATATAGGAGTATTTTTGGGCCCAACGTCTTTTATGGTCTAGAGTTAACACTTGTGTTAAATCTTTTGTCAGAATAGAGTTGATTAAAATTTCAATATGCCTTATCAAATTTATTTACAAGTTGCACATGTGTACACAAAGTTAAGGGGATTTATGTGACTAGTATAAATTATTTTTCATATTTTATTGCATGCCTAATATTATTTTTAATTGGATTAAATTAGGTATTTCCCTTTTATTCATATCTCCCAAAAGGACATGGTTTTATCAAGGCTAAGATTATAATCTTGCATTTATTTTTAATTTTCCTATTTAGAACCTTAGAGAAACACCCTCTTAGATTTATAAGAACCTAAAGAGGAAGAACACATGCCATTTCTTATGACTTGATGCCTAATTTTCCATTGTCTAATAACAACTCTTACCTTTATATCTAAGTTAATGTAATTGACTTATCATGTTATTAAGTATCTTTAGGATTTTGGGAGCCACAAATTTGATAACCAATGAACACTTATTTCCATATGATACATACTAATGACAATATGATTCATTTTCTTATTTACTTTATATAACACATTTTAAAATCATACATGATCCAATTTTCACTAATTCTACATAATTTATAACATGCTATACACATTTACTAATTAATCACCTTATGATCATACATTACCTTATTTTGATTTTATACTTTTAGCATTTATACCTTTATTACCATATCATTAAATGACAACATCATGCCTTCTCTATCCTCATTCATAATCTTCATTGTGTTATTTTTCTTATTTTTGAGCATCTCAATTTTCGCATATATATTCATGATTATATCTATCAACATTATTCATTTTATTGGTCTTTACACTCTACTCAGACATGAAATCTTGATATATGATCATACTCATTCTAGTGCATGAGAAAAACCTAACAATGATTTTACACTTCATGTGTAGGTTTGAAGATTGATGGATGTCATTACAATTTTGAACACTATAAATTTGAGAATAAAAATCCTAAGAGTGCAACAAAGGACATCACTTTCTAGAAGTCTATTTATTTGAATATTTATAGAGAAAAATTCAAAAATCAATAGAGATAAAAGTTATAAGAATAGATGATTTCGAATTATTTTTTGGATTGGTTAATATAAGACAAATGGTCAAGCAAAATGTGTATGATGGGAATGAAAAAGCTGGATAGCTTATACGGAAAGGTAATAAGAAGCAAAAGTCCAAAAATGATTGGACATTTAGCCATTGCAGGTGTGCCCCGATTTATAAGACATGTACCAACAAACACATGAGCAGAAAAACTCATTTCTGCAACGAGTGTATGGGCATCTGCGGAACTCATTTTTTCTTGTTTCAGGCCATCTACAACTGATGTTTGAACATAACTTCATTTCATTGCCTGGTGTGTGGTCACTGAACCATTTGCATAACTTTGTACAATTTTATTCGTAGAATCATAATTGAAATAATTATCGAATGTTGTATTCGCTTTAGCAGACGCTTTGTTCGCCAATTTCTAACAAAGCCAGAACTCAACGCAAGAAACAATACTAATTCAGCATATGCACCGCTATGCCCAAGAAGTACTGTTAAAATAGGGACAAACAAAAAGAGCACATTCCACAGAGAAATAAGAAACTAAACACAGAAAACAGAGATATAAATAAAACTCGGAGGATTCAGCAATCTCAATGTTCTATATTAATGCCATTTTTCATAATACAGAGTTGCCAGAGCTGCCAGTGCTCTTTTCTTGTCATACGTCCATGCCATCACAGAAAACAGGGTATTGTATATGCCTTTTTACAAAACAGAGTCTATTTCCAGAATACGCAAGAAGCTTCTCGAATACACCACACACATACAATTGTCTAGATACATTGAAGAATGTAGAAGAAGTAAGGAGATAGGAATAAATGCGGTTGGTGGAGTAGAAATGCTACGATGGCAGGGGAGATTAAATATTCACAGCTGGAGCGCCATGTCAGCCAACACTCCCCCTTAATCTTCACTGCCATGTATGTCTGCAATACCAATTATTTTACTCTTCATTTGCCATTGACTGATGTCTTCATTTATCTCTTGTTGATGTCCATAACCAAGTCCAGTGACTTCTTCAAATCCTTTTCTTTGCCTTCTTGATGATCTTCATGCCTGATGATGCCTTTGTTTTTGTCCAACTACTGCTGTAGTCTCTCAAACCTTTATTTTTCAAAACTTCAATCTTGAACTTCTTGCAAACTTGCCATCTATAGATGTCTTGCCAAAATTATGTGTTGTGTCTTCAAACTTGCCATGATTGCTATCAACTTTTACATATGAACTTTTATGCTTGAACAATTTTTTTTATTCTTTTTCAACTTAGACAACTATGCATACAAACTCCTCAAACTTTTTATGATCTTTCGTTTTATAGCTGTTGCTGCACCTCAATGATTTCTTCTTTAATTGCTGCTGCAATTTTGACTATCTTTCAGGCATTCTTCTACCCTGTTAATTTGACTTTTTACACATCTCTTGCTCTATGTTTTTCCATCATTTCTCTTTCTTTCATTCTTTCTTTCAAAATTCTTCTCTTTTCTTTGTTGTTGCAGTAGCTTCTATTATGCCCAAAATAATTTCATTTTTATTCCTCTTATTGCTTCATCTCTGCCCAAATTTTAGTTCTTCTTCTCATCTGAATTTCTTCTTATGATGAAAAACTTTAACAGTTGTGGCTGTATCAAACTTTTGACTATTTTTTTTTTCTTCTCTTCATGGTGGCACCCTTTGGTAGTTTTTCTAATTTTCCTTTTTCAGAAAACTGTGATCCCTTTGTTTTGAAGTCTTCAAAACATCAAGCTGGAACTTCCAACATTTTTACAATTTGTAAATGTATTGCTAGAAAACATTTTCTTTTCACTCAAAACATTTTTCATCCCTTTTGAACATTCGTACCTTTCATGATTTTTATTGATCTTCACATATGAACATTTGTACAATCTTTTTAACATACCTGTAAGCTTTTCCCAACTAGAACCATAACACCATTCACAATTCATTTTTATACAATCTGTCATAGATTCATTATTCCATTCTTTGTTCCAACACATCTCTTCAGAATGACTTCTTAAACCACAAATTTTACATGGGTGCAAATCCCAACACATCTCTTTAGTGTGACCTTCTCTACTACAATGAGAACATTGAATTTCTTTCTTTCTTTGCACTGATTTGTTTAAACATATATCATGCTGAACATTATTTTCATTTTCTTCACGTTTGCCATATCCAAGGCCTTCATATTTTGGACTCATAACTGGTTGAATGGGCTCTCTCATTCCTTGCCCAAATTTTCCCAAACCTTGTCCTTTAAAACCCATTTTCTTCATAATTTTCAGACCAACATTATCATCAAAACAACCAACAACATTTTTAGATTCATTAATATATTCATCTTGACACTTTTTATCTGGAATATCTTCAACAAAATCAATTAATTGATCAAAGGAATAACATACATCATCTTCTTTCTTGCATTCTTCATTAGTTTTAGCAAAAATACACATACCCAATGACTGATCAGAAAAACACAAATCTTCAATGCCACATGATACATCACATATAGATGGCTTTAACTTCAAACATTCATTCTCTTGTTTTAGTTTTGATATTTCTGTCTTCTGTAAACTGTTTTCTTCTTCTACCCTTTTTAAAATTTCTTCTAAATCTTCATTTTTCTTCTTCACATCATCAAACAGTTTTACTTTTTCTTCTAACTCTTCATTCCTTTTTTTGACTTTATTCAATTCTTTTTCAAGATCATAATTTTCATCTAAAAGATTACACTTTTCCATTTGTTTCTCTTTTAAAAGAGTTATCATTTCTGAACATTTTTTCTTACATTCCTTCAATTCTGCTTCCAAATCATTTGTTTTTTCTTTCTTTACTCTATCAGCTTTCCCCATTGAAATAAATGATTCAAACTGACTTACCTTCACACTTGATTTCACAGCAATGCTATGACTTTCTTCAACAGCTTCACATGCCTCTTCTCTTCAGTATCTTCACTATTAGATTCTTCAGAACTGCCCTCTGGTTTCCTTTCAATCTACCTTCATAGGTCTCTTTTACTTTTTGGCTCCCCCTTAATAGTTGCAGCAAAAATCTTTGCAACCTCTTCTTTCCTTTCAAGAATTCCTTTTAACAACTGTGTCTTTATGCCTGCGGGCTCCCAGTTTGACTGTGGAAGTTTTTTCTTTCACATATCTGCAATTTGAAGTCCTCCTTAACAATTATAGCTTCTTCAAATAGGCAACTCCAATTCTTTGATGGCTGTAAACTCCTCTGATGGCGGCATTTACTTGAATCTGATCCGTACTTCTTATACAACTTCTAGAACCTCCTTAGCAGTGCCAAAAGCATCTGCAAACCCTAGCGCGGTGATCTCCAAACTTTTCCTTCAAACATTCTGTGACTACTTTTCAACAATCTGCGTTCCTTACTTTCAAACTGCTATCCTTCAACATCAGAATCCTCTTTGATCTGCTTTTCTTCTGCTAATGCCCAACTTTCTCTTCATCTGACTCACCTGAGATCTTCAACTGCTCTGATACCACATGTTAAAATAGGGACAAACAAAAACAGCACATTCCACAAAGAAATAAGAAAATAAACATAGAAAACAAAGATATAAAAGGAACTCAAAGGATTCAGCAATCTGAGTGTTCTATATTAATGCCATTTTACTTTACACAGAGTTGCCAGAGCTGCCAGTGCTCTTTCCTTGTCATACATCCATGCCATCACAGAAAACAGGCTATTGTATACGCCTTTTTAAAAAACAGAGTCAATTTCCAGAATACGCAAGAAGCTTCTCGAATACACCACACACATACAATTGTCTAGATACATTGAAGAATATAGAAGAAGTAAGGAGATAGGAATAAATGCGGTGGGTGAGAGTGAACAAAGTGGCAGGGGAGATTACTCCAGTACAGTTGGAGTCCACGTCAGCCAAGAAGTACAGCTTTCTTACAGAGATCAACCGCTGCTTTAAAAGCTTTGCTCTCCTTTTCTCCTCCACTTCCATTGAACTTTATTAAAGCCATCGAAAATGTGGCTCTAGAGTGAGATGCATTGACAGCCTTGTCCAGACAAACAAACACACCATCTGTATGACCTTTGAAATAAAATACATTTAATAACTTTTGGTTTACAAAATGTTTGTTTAATTTATTTGGCCTGTGAGTGGGGGTTTAATCAACTACAATTTGTTTCAATATTTTTTATCTGGAAGAATGCAATTTTCATGCTGAACTGTTTGACTGATACTGGTAGCATGTTTAATTTTACGCTGAAGTGATTGTCAATAGATCAATTAAACCTACAATATGTAATTGGTGTCAGAATAAATTTCTGAATGAACAGAATAACACAGAGCTGCTGTTCTGTTTCTCAATCAACTGGGAATACACAAATAAAATGTGGAAGCACAAGGAGACATGGAACTTTCTTTTGTATTTAATAAGTCAGAAACAACAATACATAAAAGACTAAACATAAAACTTAGAAAATAAATTCTAAGCTACAGATTTCAAGTTGTTGGGAGCTTTCATGGACTTCTCACACAAACAAACAACTTTCAAGAGCTGCCAGGAGCTCAGGAGCTATCAGGAGCAATCACTGCTCACATACAAAACAAATATACAGCTATTGTTGTTCAGAAATTTCTCTGAATCACATAGAAAACAAACAAAAACATTCCTCTTTAGACTGCTACTGCTCAGGAAATACTCTTCTTCAACTGACAAAATTAACTGCCTTCAATTCCTTTTTGTCTCTTCAAAAGCATTCCCTCTTAAATTTGAAATTACCTACCACCATAAATTGGGAATTCAAAATGGCCTACCACATTTACATCTGGAGCAGTTAGGAACTACGGGGATGAAAATCCAATAAACTATCGTTGAAGAAAGGGGCTCTTGATGGGTAGGTGAAGCAACTGAGGTTTGAAGTGAGAGTAGACTCAAGAGAAATAAATTCCAACAATTGGCAGAGGACGAGCTCAATAATTTAGTCTTGGCAGATAAGTTGTTCAAAAGTAAAATCATCCACAATACACAAGACATTGACACTACCACAGATTTAATTCCTGATAATAACATTTCCTTTTCAATTTAATTCATCCACAACTAGACCGGATAATGACATTTCCTGTTAAAGCCAGCCTAACGCTGATGCAATAAATGTGAATTTGGGACATCATTATTTCCTATCCATCCACAACTAGACCGGATCATGTCCCTACAGGAAAGGCTCATTATTCTTTGGATGAGTAAGATAATTCTTGTAAAAGCCGACCTAATAAAATCAACAGAAATAAGGCCAAATTTGGGATGTCATTATTTTCTACTGGGTATTTTAGAGAAATATGTTATTCCACAAAGGTGTTAGGATACAGGTTAGAAAGTTACCATCAACAGAGGTATCTTGACTATAAAGTAGAGTTTTTAATATGCTGATAAGGAAGTGTTAAGGTTTAGGTTAGAAAGGTGACAATCAATAGCGGTGTTTATATTATGACTCTAATTTAAGATTTTGTGGTAAGTTTGTCAAATATAAAATCATACAGAATGCAGAAGATATCAACACCACAACTATTCCTGAGAATGTCCTCTAAGGCAGGGCTGACCTAATCCCTTGATTCTTTTGGGGAGTAAGATATTTCTCATTAAAGGTAACCTAATCCCTTCCTCAAATCTAAATCCAAGGAGTATGGTGATGTACGTTTGTGGTTTAGTAGGCAATTTTTTTTACTGGGTACGCTCAGCTGTGGTTTTACTGATAACTTGTGTAATAGGGACATTGTGATTCCGAGTGGGTGCTTTACAGAAATAAACCTATTCTAAGATGTGCTAGGGTTTTGATTAGAAGGGTGACAATCCACAGAGGTGCTAGGGTTAATGATTTGTAGGGTTAATGATTTGTAGGAGGGTAAAATATAAATCTAATAAAATTTTAAACATTCTTGAGGTTAAAACGCCTGTAGACAAATAGATCTAAAAATATGAAGGAATTTAGTTACTTTGGAATCGAAAGTACATCACAAACTGAATACGGTATGTGTTCCCCGGCTAGTATATTTTGAACAAAGTAAAACATGAAAAGTGTAATAAGGAAATATGGTCAATATCATTTTAAGATAAAATAAGAGAGCAGCATATGTAAAGTTGCCTCTTACTATTCCAAGCTTGTAACAAGCTTCCATGTTTTCCGCATCTGCACAATTTAGGATGAAAGGCATTCTTTGAAGTGCATATTCCCATCTGAAAATTCCGTTTTTATTGATTTTGTTTCATGAAATCAAATTAACTAATTAGAATTGATTTATTTTGTTCCGTTAATATAGACAAATGGTCCAGAAAAATGTGTATGATGGTCATGAAAAAGCCGGTTAGCTTACAAGGAAAGGTAATAAGAAGCTAGGGTTTGCAAGTTATGATTTTAATATACTCTATTAAATGTGTTTGCAAGTTGCATATTTGAATGCAAAGTTAATGGGGTTCATTCAATTTTTTTATTTTTATTTTTTTTCTGTACTAATTTTTATTTGTGTTAAAGGAGGTCTCACAATTCTATTTATAATTCTAAAAAAGAATAAGTTTATTAAGGTTAGGATTATAAATTTGTAATTATTTTTAGTTAGTCTATTTAATGATCTTAGAGAAGCACCATCTTAGGTTTACAAGAACTAAAAAAAGAAAATGTGGTCTTTCTTATCACTTGATGCATAGTTGTCGACTGTCTAAGCATATCTCTTACCTTTGCATCTAAGTTAAGGTCATTGACCTATCTTTTCTTTAAGATTTGAGGACCACAAATTTTATATCCAATGATCACCTATTGTCATATTATGCATATTAATGATAATTTAATTTTTATTTTATTTTTCAATTCATAGACACAATTTTTAATCACCTAGGATCTAATTTTAACTAATCCTACACTTATATGACATGTGTCATACACATATACTAATTTATCACATTATTCTCCTACATTACCTTATTTTAATTTTACAGTTCTAAAATTTGAGTCAATATTACCTTCTCATCATGCCTTCTTTAGCCTAATTCATAATCTTCATTGTTTTATCTTTCCCATTTCTAGGAATCTCAATTTTCACAAGGCTATTAGGATTTCAAATTAGATCATCATATTTTGATTGTATTAGATAATTCATTTTATTGAGTCATTACCTATAATATATGATCATAATTATTATACTTCATGATAATAACCTAGCAATCATTTCACACTTCATGTGTAGGTTTGAAAACTGATGGACGTCATTGCATTTTTAAACACTAATTTAAGAATAAATAATACAACCTAAGAGAACAACAAAGGATATTACTATGTAGAAGTCTATTAATTTGAAAGTTCATATGGAAAAATTCAAATCTCATTGTTCTAAGCTAGAGACAATCATTGTTTGATTACAAAACTAAGCCATCACTCCCTTCATTTCACTATTTATAGTATGATTGTATTTTTTGTCTTATATTGCCTAATTTGATCCGCTTCACTTCAACAACTTACAAATTGTATTTAAATAAATTAATACTTAATTAAGTAATTTCAATTAACCAACCAAAACTATGCATAAATATATTTTCAAATTTCACATATTAAAATGAAAAAAACAGTTTTAAATGAAAAACATAAAATATTCAAAATTTAACAAATTACTACAACAAAATAATAGTATAAAAGAATATATGCAAACAAAACATAATAGATTCTATGTTAATATTGCCATCTGAAAATTCCACTTTTATTTAGTTTGTTTCATGAAATCAAATGAACTAGAGATATAAAAAAAAGGATGAGAATTGCTTTATTTGGTTACGTAAATATAGACAAATAGTCAAGCAAAATGTGTACAATGCTAATGAAAAAGCCGGTAATAAGAAGGTAGGGTTTTCAAAGAAAAGGAAAGGTCAAAATGTTTGGACATTTACCCAGTGCAAGTGTACCCCAAGCTATAGGACAGCAACGAACAAAAATATGAGCAGAAAAACTCATTTCCGCAACGTGGGCATCGGCGGAACTCATCTTTCCTTGTTTCAGGCCGTCTACAACCGATGTTTGCGCATAACTTTAGTCCATTGCCTGGTGGGTGGTTACTGAACCAGTTGGATAAAAGTTTTACAACTTTATTCGTAGAATCACAATTGAGATAATTATCGAATATTCGTATTTGCTTTATCAAAGGCCATACTCGCTTATTTCTTTCAATGCCATACCCTAAGGCGGTACACAATATTAATTCAGCGTATGCACCCTTATGCCCAAGAAGGGTAGCTTTCTTACAAAGCTTAATTCCTGCCCGAAGATCTTTGCTCTCTTCTCCTCCTCCACTACCGTTGAACTTTATTATAGCCAACGCAAATGTGGCATTGGAGTGAGATGCATTGGCAGCCTTTTCCAAAAGAGAAATTCCTTTTTCCCTTCGTTTGAGGCAGTAGAAATTGAGCTGCAAAACATAAACAAACACACCATTAGTATGACCTGCGAGACATGATATATATAATGCTTGAGGGTGTCACTCAAACTCGAATAGTTTGGTTTATAAAATGTGATTGGAGGGTTAAGCAGCCACAATTTTTTTATCAGGAAACATGTAATTTTTATGCTCAGCTGTTTGACTGATACTGATAACATGTTTAATTTTACGATTAAGTGATTGTCAATCGATCAATAAAACCTACAATATATAATTGGCAGAGGACGAGCTCAATAATTTAGGCTTGCGAGGTACGTTGATCGGCTCATGAGGTAGGTTGGTTAACTGTTAAATCATCCACAATGCAGAAGACATGGAGACTACCACAGATTTAAATCATGCACAACGAGACCTTATAATGACCCTAACGGAAACACTTATAAGCCAGCCAGGTACAACTTAATGCTGATACAGTAAAGCTGAATTTGTGACATTATTATTTCCTGTCCATCCACAGTCCCTACAGAAAAGACTCATGATTCTTTGGGTAAGGCATTTCTTGTAAAAGTCGTCCTACTGGGTGTTCTATAGTCAAGCCAAATTTGGGATATCATTGTTTCACACGGGGTGTTTTACAAAAATAGGTTGATTCCAGAGGTGTTAGGGTTTAGGTTAGAAAAGTGACAATCGACACAAGTTTAAGCGGCCACATTTTTTTTATCAAGTTTAGTTTTACGCTCAAGTTATTGCCAATAGATCAATAAAACCTACAATATATAATCGACAGAGGACAACTATAATAATTTAGGTTTGTCAAGCGAGTTGATCAGCTTTAAAATCATCCACAATGCACAAGACAACACTAACACAGATTTAATCCATCCACAAATAGACCTGATAATGTCCCTGAAGGAAAGGCTTATGATTCTTTTGGTGACTAAGATATTTCCTGTTAAAGCCAGCCTAACATAATCTAATGCTGATGCAGTAAAGCTAAATTTGGAACATCATTAGCTCTTATCCATCCACAACTAGACCTAATCATGTCCCTGAAGTAAAGGCTCATGGTTCATCATTATACAGTAAATCCAAATTTGGGACATCATTATTTCCACTGAGGTGTTTTACAGAAATATGTTGATTCCACAGAGGTGTTGGAGCTAGGTGAGAAAGCTGATAATCAACAGAGGTGACTTGAATCTAAATTAGTTCTTGTAATATGCTTTTAATGTCAGTTGTTTAACTGATACTGACAACTATAATATATAACTGGCAAAGGAATATCTCAATAGTTTAGGTTAAGATTACAAAGGTGATAATCAACAGCGGTGTCTTGACTATATAGTACTGTTATTATTATTGCTCTATAATTTGAGATTATGTAGTAATTTTGTCAACTGTAAAATCATACACAATGCAGAAGGTATCAACACCACAACTATACCTGATAATGTCCCCTAAGGTAGTGCTGACCTAATCCTTTATTCTTATGGTGAGTATACTTCTCATCAAAGGTGACCTAATCCCTTCCTTGTAGATTCTGAAACAGAGATAAATTAAAACAGAGGAAAAACATTCAACACAGAAAGCTGCAGCTTTTCTTTATTCATTGATAATGAAAATAGGTTACAGATGCCTCTTTATATACAGGTCTTAAACAGATCAAGAGACTGCTAAAAATAGCAATGGTCTAACAATGATCACATGAAAAAACTCTTTTAACTGTACATCCCAGATAAAGGCAAACAGTAAGGCAGTGCATGACGGTGAATGGCATGTAGAACTGCATGTAGAACTAAACATCAATATCACATATCAACATTCTTTCAGATCTAAATCCAAGGAATATGGTGATGCAGGTTTCAGGTTTAAGTAAGCAATATTTTACTGGTTTTACTCAGCTGTTTTGCTGATACTGATTTTTTGTGTAAGAGGGATATTGTGATTTCTGAGTCGGTGCTTTAAAGAAATATATCTACTCTACATAGCTATTAGGGTTTAGGTTAGAAGGGTGAAAATCTACAAAGGTGTCTAGGCTCGACTCTAGGATTCATAGAAGGGTGAAAAAAATTCTAATAAAATTTTAAACAACCTAAGAGGTTAAAACGCCTATAGACAAATAGATCTGAGAATGAAGGCATCTGTTATATTCGGTTACCCTGAAATCCAAAACTACATCACTAAATGAATACAATATGTGGGTCTGTAGACCAGTAGATTTTGAGCAAAGTAAACCATGAAAAATGTAATAAGGAAATATGGTCAACAACATTTTTATGATAAAATAACAGAGAGCAGTGTAAGTAAACTGGCCTCTTACCATGCCAAACATGTAACAGACCTCGATGTTTCCAGAATCTGCACATTTTATTACAAAATCCTTATTCCGTGAAGTACACAAGGATTGAGAGGCACATCGCAACACTATTGGCTGCTTGCCTAGCATATTAAACCTCCTGCATCTGCATAAATTTTTAAAAAAATCAATAAATGAAGAAAAAAAATCTCCTATACTTAACACTACTTTT
>VDFB02155736.1:0-37834 GCA_007258455.2 Sequoia sempervirens
GGAGGATACTCTTGGAAAACGTCTGAGGCTTTATGCTTCAAATGGCTGGAAGCACATTATTTCAGAGTGGCAGCATACCTTTCAACGAGCAGATGTTGTGGTGTTTCCAGACTATACCCTCGCAGTAAGTGGACAAAGTTTCTGAGTTGCATTACCATGAAATGCCAATGGGATCAAAATCTTTCCATAGTTATAATCTCAATTCCTATATTATACAAAGTAAAAAATTGCATACAAAGCATGGTGGTGCCTAACTTTTAATTTCTTTTACAGATGATGTACAGTCAGCTTGATACTGGAAACTTCTTTGTAATACCTGGTTCTCCACATGATGCATGGGTTGCAGAAAGATTTTCAGCATTGCATGGAAAAGAGGAATTACGAATGAGTTTAGGACTCCATAAAGAAGATATTGTTGTGCTTGTGGTTGGTAGTCCTTTCTTCTACAGTGGTTTGTGGTGGGAACATACCATGGTATTGCAGGCCCTCCAACCGATAGCATTAAATTTTATCAAGCATCATCGTAAATCAATTAAACTTGTATTTCTGAGCAGAAATTCAACAGGTGGCTATGCTATTGCTTTGCAGGTATGGATTTTCTAGATTTTTTGGTGGATAGTTTGGATTGGCATGTTGTATTTTGATATTCTTCCATGTGTTAGTTGCTTGTGACCTAAGAGAAATGGTGCCCATAAAGTTATTTTTCATTTGTTAATGCATATAATGTCTTGCTTTAGATTGCTTTGTTGAATTCAAGACTATTCTATTGTAAAATGAATATAAAAGAATATTGCTTCATTTTCCTTGTAACCTTTACTCAGCAGATCTGTTTATCCAGAATAAAGTAGCATGTGCTTAGCTTGTTTGCATTTGCTTTAAATGACAAATAAAAAATGACACAATCATGACTGCTGACATGCAATCTAAAGAAAAACTTACATATTATTTGTAGGTAAGAATGAAAATAAAATACAAAATAGTAATGAGAAGGTGAGTGGCCTCCCAATACCATTTTGCAGTCAACAGTTGGTATAATCCAACTCAGAATTATAGTTGCCAAGAGTTTTAACTGTAGAGTGAAATTCCTACTAGTAAAATATTCTGTGCAGGGTCTCAGAGGATCAATTTTATGCATCATGGCTTCGGTTATTAACCAAGTTGTATTTGATTTAAGGATCTTAGACTAGCGAACCTTACAAAATTGGTTTTTTCATTCATTGAGACTACTATATTCTTGAGATGTAGGTGTGCACTATCTTGAGAAGAGGAGGGAGAATCTAAAGGCTCATTAATTCTTGCAACTATTCTAGGAATTCAAATGTTCAAGGAAATGCAAACAAGATAAAGTAAAGAAGATCTTGGCTCAATATTTTAAAATAACCACTGTATTCCTTTTGATAGAGCACAAGTATTTTGGGTAGTTGTATCCCAAAAGGGTAAAATCAAATGCCAATCAAACAACATGATGGGAGCTTAATTAGTCAGTTTTCGTTGGATAGTAAGAACTTTTGCAATTATAGTCTTTATAAACTGCAAACTTACATTCTTCTAACTATATGTGAAGATTAATCTCCATATGAAGCAAATCAAATTGAAGGCCATACTTTCTGATCTGTAATTGTCATGGATATTCTAATGTGTGATTCTCTAACACGGATTTAACATTAACTGTGTGTTGATCCAATGCAACTTGCTAATGAAATCAATTTACATAAGGTGGATTGATGTGTTGCAACAGCTGTTTCCATCTACAACTTTAATTCAATTTGCAACGTATACATGCATAGACACATGCCTTCAATACTGTGAAATCAGATTTCATACCCTTGAATGCTATACTACCATTATGTGATTCTTCTCATCCACAAATTCAGTTATGTATTAAAAGAAGTATATGATGATGCTTTAACTTGTATGTGATGATTTTATTTTTACTTGCTTTTGTAAATTGCGAATCAGAGATTTAAAACTCAGACTTGGGAAAATCCCGGCAGCAAATTTTTTGACAAGAACTTGGTAATGGAAAAAACTCGACAAAAATTTGACACACTAAAAATATACATAGATTCATAAAATGAACTTTAATACCATACAAAAATTCTGCTAAAAGTCATAAAAATAAAAAAATGAATTGTGAGAACACATGAATGATTCTTAATAGTGTTATGCCAAAAAGGAGTACAATGCACATCATAATGCTACATGATGATTAATCATCATTTTAGAAAATAAAAAATCTATAAAATATTTTATAAAATACTTCTCTGTTAAAGCTCCTCATTGGTTGCTCCCTTGAATTAGATGCCAAAGATTTCTCTTTAGGAACAAAATCCTCCTCAAGTGTATCGTCATCCAAGGTAGTTCCTCCATATGCTTCGCCTTAAGCTTCCACTTGGGCCTATGCTTTTGCTTCCCACTGCTCTCCTCTTAAATAGCAATCTTGTTGGCAATTCAATCTGAATATAGATTGAGTCTCCTTCCTCTATGCCTTTTTGACGTGAAGACATAGGTTGCGAGGCACACAAAAATGAGGTCTTTGAGGTGCTTTAGGGTTTATTGTACTTCTTTGTATGAACGGCCTCAAACATATTCCTGTTACACTCACACCTAGAAGTGCTATGGGCCTGACACAAAATGCGTATGGCTAGGCTCTAAAGATTTGATTTTTTTGCACCATAATCTTCCCACTACAAATTTGCAAATAAGAAATTTAGAACTTTATAGATAAACTAAACTTGTAATTGTAAAAGAAGTCTAGTATCAATGAGAATATGATTGAACTTGTGAAGGAATATTTTTTTAACCAAGCTGTTGGGTCATTCTCCTTTGAATGCATAGAGGTGAAGAAAACAACCTCACATTGTACCCTTGTAATCTGGAACTCTTCAAAAATTGTGTCTTTGAGGGTGTTGCCGTTTGTCATCCTCTTTATGCATGTATTGAGGCCCTACCATAGCGTCCTCAATAGACTTAAATGAACTGAAGAAGAAAAAAATGGTGTTAAGTAGTAGGCTATTTCATGCATGGGTTGATGGAGCTGCCTATTCCAATTGATTAATTATGCACCAAGCAGGTTCATATTTTCTTTTATTTTTCCCATGGTAATGTTGGATGGCATCCTACATCATGTTCACGACCTCATATGAATAACCCATTGGGTTTTTTCTATTTTCCATCATGTTTTTAGTACAGGGATGTCGGGACAGATTTTGGGGACAACAATCAGGGAGACCATTTTTGGGTGTACTCTTTTATCTTGTTAGGCATCCAAGGGTGTTAGTAGACATTTGGTGATGTTTGTAGCTTCTTCAACCACAATTTTGATCTCTCCAATTTCGCTTATGTATTCAATTAGTATATCAATTCAATTCAGTGGACAGTACAAGGGCTCCAAAAAGTTAGTTTGGTGCATCTCATCAAGAAGTTTCCTTGCTGTTACAAATGTTTTTGAATTGTCATCACAAAATTCCACAACCACCTTCTCCAACATATTGCATAAAGTCCGAGCTTTTCTCATTCATGGGAGGCATCAATAGACTTAAAGAACACCAAATGGTCACTTGAAGCCAATAGAAAGTTAATCAATGTGCGCTTCCTGCCACATCTGTCCATGCATCAGACAAAATACTGAACTCTTTTTAAGCCAAATTCCTTTTTAATCTTCTACTATCACCTCAGTATTTTTCACAACTTACTCTAACAAGGGCACTCTCAAATCGTGCAGATTAGGTGCCTTGAACCCTTTCCTGTCAATTGAGCATTCATTGACCAGTGACTCCCAATATGTGCTCCTCGCAACATGAAATGGTATGTTATAATAGCAAAAATTGCAGCAACCATCGACTCTTCATGCTGCTTCTTCTGGTTCCAAGCAGCTTCAGGTGAAGGTTGCATACCAAGAGTATTACAAGTAATAAAAAAGTCCTACAAATGTGACCTAAGTCCCAAAGTTCACCAATTTTTTCCTTACAAATTCAAAACTTGGCAAACCTACAAGCAGTTCAAAAACACCCTAAAATTTCTACAGAATGTTAGGACTTCTCCTTTTATTGAAAAATAATTGATTCATGTTCGCCAGGGTTTCTATTAGGGCATATTATTTTCAGATATGAGAACAGTCATTATTTACATAATATTTCATTGCTTATATAATTATATTGGGTCATGCCAAAGATTCAAGAAGGAGATTGTAGCTGCTGTTTACTGTTTGCTGCAAGGTTTGATCTCAAGTTTGTTGCTGCTGTTTGAGTTTGGCTGCCTAGTATTTGAATTTTGGCTCGAGTTGGTGTTTAATCATGGGCAGGGGTGCTGGCTGCCATCAAACTAATTTCCATTTTCTCTGCTGCCATTAATGCTTCTTTTCCTCCTGCTGCCATGATTTTTGATTCACAACTTTGAATTAGATTTTTTATTTTTTGGTAAAGGGTAAAAAGCAGGATTTTGAAAGAGTCTGAACCTTTGTACACACAAAAAACAGAGCCTACAGGCCCAACAAGAGGCTGCCCCACAAAAGGCATAAAGGAACAGGACCACAGCCTTGCAAAATTAGATATTTTTTTGATTAAGGGTACAAAAAAGGGTTTCGAAAGGGCTCCCCTCCCTTTTACAGCAAGAAACCAAAAAGATGATAGGAGATCAAAACAAAAAAGCTCCTTACACAAGGTTAGCCAAGAGGAAAAGTCATGCTGCAGCAAAGCCACAACAAAATGAAGAACAGAAACAGGCATACTAAAATCAGGGCACATAATTACAATGAGTTAAGGGACACAACTGCCTCCCATTTGTCTCTCAGAAATTCAAGATGCTTGTCCTTAAACTCCATGGCCTGATCACTAGGAATATTTTACCTTACTCATATTTCTGCTCCAGGTCCTTGTTCTAGGCCTCTCTTGAGTTGAATTTCCATAGGACTTTAGAGCTTCTTGAAGCATCTTAATGCTATAGGCACAGTTTTTAATTGTGGGCTTGCTAACATGCACAACTTTCTTAAGGGTTTGCTTAACTGATAACGGCTTAGCTTCCAAAACTCTAATCCTTTCCTCTTGTTTTTTGTTGGATTCATTAAGTCTACAAATCTCCTCCAACACATTCCAATCCAACTGTTTGGGATTCACATTGACCACCGGTTGGGGATTAATTCTATGAAGCCTCTGATGTAACACATAAATTTTCAGATTCATTCTTTTTTATCTCCAAGAAAAACCACTCCAAAATATTGTTGTGCATAGCAATTTCCTTTTCCATCCTAGAAGATCTATCCTGCAACAACTCAACGATAGAAGATAATCACCAAGTCCAAAAGCCAATTGGCATGAAAACTTGGTAGGCGTTGAGGAATGGTCAGGGCATAAGCCTTTGTCCACAAGGAAACCAAACTTGGCAGCACCATTGTCTTCCACAAACTCTTCTAAGCATACACATTCCCACCAGACAAATTAGAGCCCAAATTCTCACCACCTCTAGCAGGGGAAACAAATTCCTTTTTCTATTGCGTTGCGTAGCATCAAATGAAACCTGCGCTCTGAACATCAGGAAAGAGGGGAGCTAGGTTAAGAGCATGAGACACCAGAAGAAGAATAAAGGATTGATGCAGAAAGACCATGGTGTACCTCCTGAACAAAGTATTCTAAGGACATAAGTAAAATGAATGGTAAACTGACCAGCTTATTTTGACAGAAATGACTTAGGAGCATAAAGTGAAAAGAAAAGATACATTTAAATATTCTCTCAAGAGTAACATACCATTGTTCATAGGGCAACCTCATTCCACAGCTTTGGGAGGGACCCTCTGATATAAATAATATTAGATCTATGATTTGTAGTTGAAATATTTCTCTGAAGATGGGCAAGACAGCTTACTTGAAGTGTCAGACTGCAAACAAGCATGTTGTTTCTTTTTTAATGAGAGTATTTATATATGAGTATGATTGAGTGAAGATAATGAAAATTCCACAAACAAGCATAAAGTTTGTTGGGGATGTTTACAAAATATCAATTTGTAGGTGCCAGCTAAGTCACCGTATTCGGCGAATTTTAAGCATGAAATTCGAAATTCGTCGAATTTCTTAAAAAAACATGAAATTCGATTAAAATCGATTAAATTCGTACGATATAAAATTTATTAAAAAACGTTTTGAAAAAGCTTTTTTAGGGTTTTGGACGGATTTCTTTTAATAAATAATGCCTCTCTTCCGCCAAATAACGTGTCTCTATCGGCGGCGAAATCTTTTTCTGATTTTTAAGGCACGCAAGTCTTTGTCGGCGACGAAACCTCTTTGAAGTTTCGGGTCTTCAAGGTCGACACTCTGCAAACAAAAATCGTGGTCGGGTCTCAAGGTCGACACTATGCAAATCTCCTTCTGGTTTTTAAGCGTCACAGGTTTCAATCTCCAAGCAAAGATTGTGGTCGGCTTTCACTCTGCAAGCAAAGAACATGTCCCAAGCTCCGGCAAGCCTCCGTCCCTGCAAGCACGAATGGGAGGCGTCGCTCCATATTCCATATAATTTAATATTGTTTTGTTTTGAATTTGCACTAACTAAAATTTATTTTAGGTTTTATTTATTATTTTATTAATATTAGATTTATTTTAGGTTTTAATATTTTATTATTTTATTCACATGGTCTTAATTTAAATTAAATCTTTTAATATTGTATTATTTTATAAAATGTGAAATATTAAATATTTTATTATTTTAGTTTTTATTTGTATTAAACTAATATTAATAATTAATAAAACCTAAAATAAATATATATATCAATGTTTTATTTTATTTTATTTTTAAATTACATAAAACCTAAAATAAATATATATATTAATGTTTTATTTTAATTTTTTTTTAAATTACATAAGGCGAATTTTATTCGAATTTTTTCCTTGTCGAATTTCATTCAAATTTCAATGTTGTCGAACTCGAATTCGAATTTGAACCTGGTGACTTAGGGTGCCAGAGATAGACAACGAAAAGGAATTTAAAGGGTACAAAAGTTGAGCTTTAAGCAAGCAACAAATATTCTGATCTAATTTTCCTTCTAGCTGTTAAGAAAAAAAAAGACAGACTTGGACTACAAACATAACAACAAAAACAGATGACGAGGAAAGTAATCCTTAGCTTTATGTGTTGTTTTTGTTGAGGTTGCAGTGTTGTTTCCCATTGTGAGGTCCGACAGGTATCCTTTCTTTCATTGCTCCAAACCCACCACTTGGGTTCCTCTCGTTGGCCTTGTGGCTACATCTTCCATTGTTGTTCAGGACCTGTGGTTTTGATGAAGGATAAATCTTTAGAGCGAGGTGACCTTTGTGGGTTATGGAATTGTTGGAAACTCTGTCTGGCCACTAAGTTATCTCTGTGTAGCTGCTTTGCACTAAGGATTCTTTTAATTTCGTCTATTCTAGCGCACTCTGATATCGATACCCTAACATTTGCAAGGCGCACTCTGATATCAATACCTTAACATTTGCAAGGCCTTGCTCTTGCTTGTTCATGTGGCATTTGGTTATCTTTTTTCAAAGTTGCATGGACATGGATATGGATACGGATACAACCATTTTTCAAGACCCTTAATATGGATATGGCAAGATACGACATTCATAAAAAAACCCATATATATAACACAATTTTCTAAGTTATTCAAAGATTTTTTCATTATTTTAGAAGCAATATGGACACATAATTGCTACATATTCCAAAAAAATAAAATTTAAGTATAATTTCATCATCAAAACAAAATTGAAATATATTGATAGAATCACATGCTATCAAAAATATCATCACTGTTCTCTTGAATTGGAGTTCTAGATTATTAAGATTCTCTGAAGAGCTATTTTAGTTGGATTGAGTTTGACCACATACTAGACTCTGTGAACTAGATGAAGATGCACCAGAGGATCCTCCTACTATGTTAGAATTCTCAAGAATGGGATTGAGATGTGTCAATGCATGTATGGATACATCAATGTCACTCATCTCAAGCTGCACGTCCCAAAGTCTATTGGGTCCCTTCATGTAGTCTGTTGAGGAATGCGACAAGAGACAAAGATTGGAATGAACATATACAAGGTCTTCTACTTTACTAGCTGCCAGCCTATTTCGTTTGACTAAATGAATGAAGCCATATGTGCTCCAATTTCTCTTAGATGCAAAAGAACTTGAAACCTATAAAAAAAATTGATGTTACAAGTTATACAAATGCAAACAATCAAATACAAATAATTTAAATTGCTATATAATTCATATATTGTTAAACCTGCCATAGAAGTTTGTTAGCCAATTTTTGCAAATGTTTAGTCGTGGCACCATGGAAATTCCACCACTTCACAAGATCCATTTCATTTTTATGTGCCATTGCATCAACATCTGCATAAGTTCCATCAGAGGATGCAAAAGTTCCAAACTCATCTCGAATCTCTACAACTCTAGGATATGTAAACATCTTTTTGAAAGCTTTTTTATATCCGTCAACTACTTCAATATCTATATTTGGTGCTGTCCTATTTGGCAATGCCTACATTTCAAAATGGTAGTACTTGGGGTTCAAAGCATATGCCAAAAGTTGCAAAAAGAGTTCTCATTTTATCCCACTTCTTCTTGGTTACCTCATATATCTGTTGTAAAAAAATTTAGAGTGGTCTTGCCCTTTTGCTATGATTATGTCTCTAACCTGCTCTACCATTGTATCTATGCAATCATAGATGTCGCCCAATATTGGCTTATTTGTGTCACAGTGACGAATGAGGTTGTATATTGGTCCAGTGAAAGATAGCAAGTAGTCTACTTGAGCCCACCAATCATCATCAAGAATGAGTGTCCTAATATTATTTGCTCTCTTTGTTTGAGATTGCCACCAAAACTACCCAAATATCACTAATCCCAATACTTTTTAAGGCTTGCTTCACATCCACAAGTCTTTTAAGAACAATGTAGTGCTTGGCAAAACTAGTGTCAACCACCTACAATTAAAAAATAATAATTTTTTAAAAATATAAAATATATTTAAAAGATTTATAGGAAGTATAATTTAAAATTTAGAAAATTTACCTTTAGCAGCTCCAACTTAGCGAATTGTTTATAAATATTTTGTGACATGTGATGATTAGAAATAAACATTTGAATTTCTTTTGCTTCTTCACGAATCTTTTGTATCCATTGAATTTTGCCAATTTTTTGTAACATTAAGTTCAAAGAATGAACTGCACAAGGAGTCCACCAAATGTTTGGGAATCTTGCCTCTATGAACAACCTTGCTGCTCTACATACTTTTGCATTATTTGTGATCACTTGGACAACATTTTCTGACCCCACCTACTCAATTGCTTCAATTAAAGTATTGGCAATAAATTGAGTGTCTTTTCATCAACCTTGCATCCATGGCCTATTTCATCAGTGGCCTATTTTTGGCATCCTTCCATCCATCACAAATGATAGAAACCCCTGAGCTTTTCCATGAAGGTTGAATCACCTATAATTGTTTGCCAATAATGTCTTTTTCTTTAGCCAAATGTGTAGTACGAACTTTCTCATAGCCCGGACTTTTGTATCCTTTTGGTGCTTCATTAATTGATCTAACCATCTCTTGCCAATATGGAGAGCACATCACATTAAATCCAATTCCATTTGCATATAAACAACAAGCAATATTTTGATCAGAATCCTCTCGGCTTTACAAATTAAATGCTTTTTTGAGAGGTCCTAAATTGCTCATCTTTTGACTTATAGATGTCCTTGAAGTTGATTTTGGATGCAAAGAGGGTCTATTTAGACTTAGAGCTGACCTTTGTTTTGATGCTTGATTATTATTATCAACTTCATCTTGTTCTTTTTGATATTTTGCAATTTTCACAGGGGACAACCCCTTCCCTGAACGATCATCAACATTTGGACCGGGACATACAACACACCCTTTCTCTGTTATGTGACAAAGGTGCCCACAAACCCTGGTATAGGAACCTCTATACTCCTTTAGACATTCATGGCATGTCCATTTGTAACCTCTTACCACCTGGAATATTGTCAAGAATGGTGACGTATTTCCATAAAGGAGATTTAGGGTTCAGTTTGATCCACTTATTATTGTTTTCTGATTCTCCAACATCAGACGATGACGCGATGATTAATATCCTCAGTCCTACAATAGTTAAAATTTTAATAGAAAAGTAAACATAAATAATTATAAATTGATTTAAGTATCTAACTTTAATAGATTATAAGATATTGAATATTCGTTATTTTAAATTTAATTTATTATTAAATTCAAAATAATTTTCACATTTAAACCTAAATTAATTTTAAAATAAAACAAATATTTATTACTACTATCAATTAAAAATACATTCAAACTTTAAAATATAGAATAATAATTTAAACTTAAAAAAAAAGAATTTCATACTTAATCTTAAAAAAATTAAATCTAAATTAATTTATATATATATTTATTAATATTATTAATTAAAATAAAATAAATATTTATTAATATTATTAATTAGATATAAACTTTAAAATTTAAATATAAAGTATTAAATAATAATTTAAACTTCAAAAAAATCACATTTTTTTTTAAATGTTTTAAATCTAAATTAATTTTAAAATAAAATAAAATAAATATTTATTAATATTATTATTTAAAAATAGATTAAAAATTAAAAATTTAAATATAAAGAATATAGAATTTAAACTTTTAAAATATATATATTTTCACAATTAAGTTAAAAAGAAATAAATATTAAAATCTTAATCGTTTATTATTAATTTTAATAAATTCTTATTTTATATATATATATATATATAAATTTTCCTAAATTATTTTATTGACTATGTAAATATTAATATAAAAGCAGAATAAATAAGTTTCACATACTTGGAATTGTTGCTCAGAACATAAAATGCATGCTTAGAACAACAAATCCACGCTCAAAACAGACTATAAAACGATCGTGTAGGTAAAATTGTGCAACAAAAAGTACGTAAAATTGCGTTGCTGAAAGGAAATCCATGCAGGTAAAATTATGCAATTAAAAGTAGATAAAATTGTGCGGAAAAACCTTCAGAAGAAAAGCCTCACAGTTGTTGTGGGATTAATTAAATTTAGGGTTTATTTATAACTAAAAAACTATAATTTTTGCCTCTAATTTTAGATTGAACAGTAGTTTTTTGAAGATCTGGGCAATTTTTTTTAGAAGCCAAAATGCCACGAATCCAACGTGGCTAAAAATAGGTTTTGTTTTGGACACACTTGGGCACGGTTTCCACATTGTACCCATTCCGGACGCATACCAGGTACAACGATACACAAACCAGGAGAGAGGGGGTGGTGTATCCTGTAGCCTTGTCTTTTTTATACCTTTGAAGTTGTTTTACAACAAACTTGAGATTTCTTGACTATGCCCTTGGTGTGTGATTTGGAGTGTTCTATTGTTTTCAACAGGCCACTGCAAAGTGTAAAGTGGTTTTACTGGATTTGGAATGGTTGAATAAGTTTGTTGTTGCACTTTATAGTTGGAGATGGAGTATTTGAGGGTTTATCACAGAGCATAAAATTACCAACAATTTTAAGTTGTGTGGTGTGATGAAAGGTAGTTGTATGCTCTAGGGATAGAGAGGAAGGCATGCCGGTGCAAAATCTTGGAGGGGAAAAATATTGGGAAAGAACCTATTCCTGGAAGTGAGATCTAAGTGCTTGCGACCTTGAGGAGTTGCATAGAAATGAAACCCAACTTGTGAGCAACATGGGAAAAAGCAGAGCCAATGGTATTTTCAGCTTTTTTTCTATGGGTGTGTTCATTGTTACTGGTTGTAAGTATTTGAGTGTGATAAAATTGTAAACCTAATACATGTTGGTGGATTTCCATAGGTGTATGCAATCTCTTTACTTTTGTGATCTTTTTGTCTTGCTTTGCCCATGAAGGAGATTGAGAACCATGCCCATTATGGAATGTGCTATGTTTGATGATAGTAGGTAGAATGATTTAAATCATATTTTCTTTTCCTTAAGCATTTGATCATGGCTTTGGAATGTATTGTTGGTGGTTGTTTTGCATCCCTATATTCAACTTTTATTAAAATAATATTGTTATATTTAGTTTAATGGTCAAATAAAATATTAGAATAGGCTTTCAGTATATTCTCTTCTTTAGTTATGCTTTAAGTTAGGTTTTAGTTAGGATTAGTTAAAGCTTTCAGTTAGCTTTTTAGCTTTTAGTTACTTTCAGTTAAGCCTTCAGTTAGCTTTTATTAGTCTATTGATATCCTCACTATTATTAGCTCATTGTAGTTCTATATAAGAATGCGTTTGCTCTTATTTAATCAATCAATCATCTTGGCAATAATGCTATGTGTTCATAATACTGAAAGCTTTAACTGATCCTAATTGAAAGCTAACTTAAAGCGTAACTAAAAGAATAAAAGAATATATCTTATTTGACCATTAAATTAAATATAACAATATTATTTTAACACCCTCCCTTAATGGTCAATCTATCAACTACACCAAACGTATCTCGAAATTTTACAAGTTTGTCAGGATTCAAAGACTTGGTTAGAATGTTTGCAGTCTAGTCATCAGTGGGACAATACTACAACATTACTAATCCATCTTCTACAAGTTGTTGTATGAAATGACAATGAAGCTCTACATGCTTGGTACGCTCATGGAAGATTGGATTCTTGGCAAGCTTTAACACCCCTTGATTGTCACAAAACAAGGGTGAAGGCCCTGCTTGAGACATTTGCATGTTTGAAAGCATCCTTCGAAGCCATACTACCTCACATGCTGCTTTGTCGATTCCTCGATATTCTGCTTCGGTTGAGGAACGAGCTCTTGCCTGTTGCTTCTTATTGGTCCATGTGATTGCACCCGTGCCAAGGCTGAAAACATACCTAGAAGTGGACTTCCTTTCATCAATTGAACCTGCCCAATTTGAATCTGTGAACCCATCAAGCTTAGGATCTTTGATTCTGCTATACAAAATGCCAAACTCAAGTGTCCCTTTCACATATCTCAGTACCTGCTTCATTGCAACCCAATGTTCTGCCTTTGGGGCTGTCATAAAACGAGAAATGTAACTCACAACAAAACTAAAAATCAGGTCTAGTGGCTGTAAGATAGATAAGGTTGCCCACTAGTTGCCTGAAAGCTGGCTCATCAATCACCTTTGAGTTTGTGTTAGCTGAAAGCTTCAACTCTTTCTCCATGGGCGTAGACTGTTGATGTATTCAGCGTCAGTCGCTACCTTCCAGCCTAGACCGATTACAATTAAATCATAGCCTTACGGCTATTTAATTGGTGAAATCGTCTTTATGAAATGAGGCGTCATTCATTGATGATGATTAATAATTGTTTATTGAAGAGGCACGTCTTGTTATGGAGGTGCAATTTGGTCCAAGGCCGACATTATGAAGAGACAAATTATCAATGAAGCCGACCTTTCTTGTATGGGTGTGATTTCATTGAAGAGGCACATCTCTCTATGCTGAAGCCGACTTGTTATTTTGGAGAGTCACGTCTCCCTTCCATATTGTATATATAGCCATTGCGTCTCTCATTGTTAATCATCTATTCATTCGTCATTCCATCCTTGTCAAGTTCATGTTCTTGCAAAGTGCAAATTTCTTCATTAAGGCAGTTCGATAGAGGCTGAGTTTTCTTCAGCATATTGTCTCTTTATATTGCTGTGTTGCATCACTCTTTGGTGCATGTATTCAGGCCCACATATCAGCGTTTTGTAAGGAGATCATCATTGTAAATTGTAATAATTCAATATATAAGTGATATATTGTTGCTGGGTTTTTCTCCCTCAAGAGGAGGGTTTTCCTAGGGTATCTGCTGTGTTCTTGTGTTGATTTTGAATTAATTTTCTGTGCATTACATCTGATCATAAAACTAACATAGATGCGATTTTGCAATTTGTCATTTTGAACTTGTCTAGCAAACTCCTGGCATATTTAGACCGTGAAATAAAAATACCACCACCTGCTTTCAAACCTCTACACCTAGGGAATAATGTAGGAGGGCCTAAGTCTGTCATGTCAAAAGTGTGACACAAATTACATTTGATTTGCTCAATCAAATGCTCCTCACTACTTGTAATGATGATATCATCCAAATATATGAAAAGAAGGATGATGTTATTGCCTATTCTCTTGACATATAGATTCAGATGTAAAGGATTGCGCTAGAATCCCTGTTGCCCCAAATACTTGTCAATCTTGATGTACTATGCCTTGGGTGTCTGCTTCAAGCCATAAAGGGCTTTTCCATTTGGATGCTCTTCCAGGTTCTCCTGAAGAAGATCATCTAGCACTGCTGGTGGCATGTGCCTGGGGGATTGATTCCACATGTTCAGAATCATCAGAGTTGCCCCCTTCAGGTGTAACTAATGGAAGATGAACACCAAAGTCCTTAGCCTTCAAAGGCTGATCCGCCATACTCTTGATGTTAGAAGAGACCTGAAAAGTCCCAACATCTTCATCAATCACCACATCCCTGTTGAATGTCAAGTGGTTAGTGTGCACATCAATCAACCGATAGGCTTTATGATTATCATTGTACCCTGTGAGCATTAACTTCTGACTCTTGGAGTCTAGTTTGGGTCTATTAGCATTTGGAATCCAAACATATGTTGTAGAACCGAAAATACCTTTGGTTTCCTCCTAGAACATGCTTCCTTTGGGGTCTTTTCCTTCATTGCCTTAGTCCAAAACCTCTTGGGAACATTCTTGTTCTCCATCTTACATCAAGCCATCTTTGTAATAGTTCAATTCCGTCTCTCAATAACTCCATTCTACTATTGAGTGTAAGGTGTGGTGTAATGTCCTTTGATACCGTGTTTAGCACAAAAGTTTGTGAATTTGTGTGAGTAGAATTCATCCCCATTATCAGATCTAAGAGTGACCAAAGAACAACCAGACTCTTTTTCCAATAATAATTTGAACTTTTGAAATTGTGTAAACACCTTTGATTTTGCTTTTAGGAAAAACACCGACATTTTCTTATTGAAATCATCAACAATTAATAGAAAATACCTGGCACCCATGACTGATGAGGTATTCATTGGTCCACATACATCTGTATGAACTAGATAAAGGACCCTGTGAGCTCTCCAAGCCTGTCCTTCCAAGAACGGAGATATATGCTGCTTCCCTGCTTGGCATGCTCCGCAAACACCTTGAATCTACTGAATCTACTGCTGGATGTTAGGTAAACTGTCCACCATATGCTCTCGAGCCAGCTGAGAGAGATAGGATAGGTTGAGATGCCTATAACGGTGATGCCATAGAGTATTGATCGTAGATGAACTCTTGGTTGCCAATGCATGCTCTTGAATCTCTCCAGTGTCCACTAGTAGTCTGCTTGGACTCCTTGTCAACTATGCGGCACTTGTGCGTGCTTAAGATGACGTCCAACTTAGGACAATGGTGCATAATCTGACTCACCGGGAGCAAATTGAGCTCCATTCCTGGTTCATAGTATACATTGAAGAAAAGAAGATTTTTTCCTCTAGATGTAAATTGGACATTACCTTTACCAACCATTGTATACTCCTCACCGCCACCAAAAATCATTGATTTTGAACAAGCTATATAGTCAGTGAAACAATCCTTCCTGTGAGTGAAATGTTTGGATGCTCCAGATTCAATGTACCAAGCCAAGGACATAGTGTGATCTGCTGGTCGTTTGGCCATAAATGCAAAGAAGGTAGACTCCTACTTAGAATGTTCTGCGACATGGGCCTTTGGTTGAGACCCTTCCTGGTTGGATTTCTAATCAACCAATGTCTTTTTGCAGGGTTTCTTCATGTGACCAAGTTCGCCACAATAGTGACATGCCATAGTCTTTAGATTCTTTGAAGAATCATCAAAACTCCCTTGACCTTTCTTCTGAGGCCACTTGCCTTTGCCCTTGTTCTTGGCTGTGATGGCCTGTTCAATAGTGGGTGTATCACTACTGCTACCAAACTATTTCTTCCATTTGTTGTGTTGCAAGAGTTTGTTGCACAAGTCATCGAACTTCAAGTCAACTATTGTAGAAGTGATATTAAGTCCCAATAAAGTGCTCATATGAGTGTGGTAAACTCTTTAGTGAGATAACCGCAATGTCTTCTTCTTCCATCTTGCGACCATTTGCTTCTAGCCGATTGCGAATGTCTTTGATCTTCATCAAGTAATCCTGCAAAGACATCTTCTTGTCCATCATGATCGAGAATAACATATTCTTCAGGAAGAAGGCCTTACCCTTGTCTAATGTCTCATGTAGATTTTGCAGGTGCTTCCAAATCTCAATTGAGGTCTTGCCTGAAGGAACCTTTGGAAGCATCTCATTTGTGATAGATAACTTGAGAAGCATAACCGCCTCTTGATTACTTCCATCAAATTTGTATTGCTCCTTTCCCGCAACTATGGGAGGTGTGTCTATACCAAGGACAATCTGATCAAGGCACCTGTATTTGAAGATGGTGAGCATCCGTTGTTTCCAAGTGTTGTGATTTTTGCTGTTGAACCTTTGATTGCCTTCCAACATGATGTTGGGTAATGAAGCCATCCCTCCCGTAATATGAAGTCACGATAAACTATGAAACCCTAAGTCTGAAAAAGAAAATTAGAACCCTAGTTTGCATAGAGGCGATAAACCACAACTTTGTACAAAAAAATTTGGAAAAAAGATCCAAAAATAACTGCTGTCACATTGCTGCGAAACCATAGGTTATGATTTCGATCAAAAAACCTGCAAATTGTTTTTTGGAACCATAGGTGCCAAAAGAAATTTCTAAAACCTTAGGTGCTGAATTTTCGAATGCAAAAAGCCCTAGCTGACACAAAAAACCCTAGTTGTCGTAGGAAAAAAAAACCCTAGCCGTAGGTTTGAAAATCACCAAAAAATGTATAGAAACCCTAGCTGTTTCAAAAAAAATCCGAAGTCCTAGTTTTTTTTGTACAGTAAAACCCTACAAAATTCGTCAAAAAAAATCTGCACAAGTAATACCCACAAAAATTTGTAAGAAAAAATTCATCAAAAAATCTTTGTACGAAATTTGTACAGTCACCCTTGGCACGATTTCCTATGTCTTGTGTTGAATTCGTCACTTTCACCATTTGCAGAATTCATGTGCTAACCGATCCCGAAACCCAAGCTTTGATACCATAAAATAATTATGAACACACAATATTATTGCCAAGATGATTGATTGATTAAATAAGAAGCAAATGAATTCTTATATAGAACTACAATGAGCTAATAATAGCGAAGATATCAATAGACTAATAAAAGCTATGTGAAGGCTTAATTAAAAGTAACTGAAAGCCAAAAAGCTAACTGAAAGCTTTAATTGATCCTAATTGAAAGCTAACTTAAAGCGTAACTTAAAGAATAAAAGAATATACCTAAAGTCTATTCTAATATCTTATTTGACCATTAAACTAAATATAACAATATTAGAATAGACTTTAGGTATATTCTTTTATTCTCTTAGTTACGCTTTCATATAAGATATTAGAAAAGACTTTAGGTATATTCTTATATTCTTTAAGTAACGCTTTAAGTTAGCTTTCAGTTAGGATCAGTTAAAGCTTTCAGTTACTTTCAGTTAAGCCTTCAGTTAGGTTCTATTAGTCTATTGATATCTTTGCTATTATTAGCTCATTGTAGTTCTATATAAGAATGTGTTTGCGTCTTATTTAATCAATCAATCATCTTGGCAATAATACTGTGTGTGTTAATAATTATTTTAGCTGTGCCATTGCCCTAGGATGCTACCAAAATAACTATGTTGCTGGGTGTGCCCCCCAAGAATCTTGGTCCTGTACTGAGTTGGTTCGAGTATCGGTCATGTGACAGGAGCAGTCGGGTTTGCTTAGGGTTCTGCTTGGGCACCTTGAGTTCTTTGTGAAGGATCTGTAGAGAATTTGGGGTGCCCAGACGTGACCTTGGGAGAACTTGGGCAGCTCTCGAGTGAACCTAGGGGGGGGGATTGAAGGTTGCCAAAAAATAAATAAAAAAAAAACAGTTTTTAAAAACAAAAAAGTGTCAAATATCTAATTTCACAATTAAGTGATAAAATTGTGAAAATGGTGTGTGTGGTTTCAAAGGCCTTAATTTGGGCTTGGGTCTCCACTCCCAAACCCCCACTAGTTATTGGGATCTCTTGTCACATAAGAAACTTGATTACAATGAGTGGGTGAAGAAGAATTGGGATCTAATCTTGAGTGTGCTGACTTAGACATTATTGTTGCACAACTTGCAAACAATCTCTTTAGATGAGACACCTTCTACACATGACATGGCTAATGGAAATGGCATTGTAACTCATTGTGGTTCAAATGAAATTGAACCAAATGTTGACTTGATGCTCTCGATGAAGAGCAATATGAAGATTATTGAATATTGATTGTAATTTTACTTGTTTATTGACATTTGACAAGTCATTGAGTTATGAATTTATGAGTCTTTTCCTTTTTTGCAAACTATGAGGTATTTAAATATTTTGTGTCATGCCCCATTTTCCAGTCAATCTAGTCTATACATATTAGGTCTGTACTTGTGTCTTCTTGTTTCCGTCTGTTGTGTGTTTTCCTTGCCTAAGTATGTCTTTTCTTCCAACTCTACTCTTTCCTTCTTCTTGTTGGAGTTTTGGACTTCTCCATCTTGTCATGCCTTCCATTTGTCACTTGCCTTGCCATTGTATTTGTTGAACTTCTCCATCCTATTATGCTCATTGCTCGACACTCGATGCCTTGTCCTTTAGTTGAGTCTTGTGTTATGATTGACCCTTGATCTCTGATATTTCCGCCTATGTTTCTGTTTCCCTCCTAACTTTCTACAAGTGTTGTATTATTTCCAGTAGTTTGTTTTGTTGCCATTATTTGTGGAATCTTTCCCACCCATAATCACTGTTCAAATTTGAAGTTGTGGGTGTGCATGGTGGTCTACACCTCTATTTGTGGAGGATATAAAAGAGTGAATGTTTTCATCCAGGAGGATCATCTACACTTATCAAATTCCTTTCAGAATCTGATTTGAGCACTTGTGTGCAAGCACAGGAGAGCACTTGTGTGCAAGCGTAGGAATGCTAGGACAAAAACCTTAGCGATTTCGGAGGGCGAGCTCATACAAAGTTTGTATTTGAGCTTCATTGGACATGGACTGCAGTTATATGAATGCAGTACAACCATTATTGTAATATGAAAGAGATTGAGATTTACACCTGTTATTTGCTGTTCATAATGATAAGAAGATTGGGAGTTATTTTTGTCATTTGCTGTTTGAAATGTAATGATTTTGTTGATGCATAAACAGAAATTTTAATCTGAGTTGTCTAAGATCTGAGTGAATGCTAGGGCCGATAGTGTTGTTATTCAAATATTAAGTGTTTGTGGAAGGTTAAGAATTGGATCTGCATTATTGTTTTGGCTTGGATGTATGAGTATCACTCTTATATATATATATATCACCCAAGATTTTTTTTGCTATACTGGCATACCCGAACCCAACCTCATACCAAAACTGGCAACTTAGCAAAATAAGCATGGCTTTGCATGATGACTGCCACAAGGGATCTAAGTGTATCTGACTTGTTGCTTTTGCTACATGGCGGGAGTTGGGAGGGACAGTGTCCCTGGTTTGAAGCCCACTTTGAAGGGTTAGTTAATTGTTTTGGTTGCTATCATCATTAGGTGCCTTTGACACTTAAAGAAAGGCTGTCGAGATGCTGGCATGAAAGGTGCAGTATCAAAATTTGAATATTAGTGGTAATCTATCTTTTGGGGTGGCTGGGAGGAGAGACTTTGATAGTGGATGAATAGGAGCTGTATCCAATTTCACAATTTATTCCTTTGCAGGGAAATGCTTTGATTTAGAATTTCAGTGATGCTGGACATGATTGTCTTTGTATCGTTCTTCCTCTTTGAGCTGCTGTTCCAGAAGCTCCTAACTACAATATGAATGCCTGTGAAAGCCTTTGTTCACTTTCAATGTATTTTGGCTCCTAATCTAGAATTATGATCTACTTTCTAAAACTAGTTTAGCTTTTAGTACTTTGCAACGACACTGAAAAGGACTCTGATTGGAATGTCTATGTTATAAAGTTGTATAATTTGACTCTCTTGTATATAATTGATTCCATGATAACAATGCTATTGAAATTGCGAGAGTCAGACAATAGTCTTTTAATACCAGGCCAAACACTGTTGTTAGTGAAAAATTTCATATAGATTTCCATTTCACTCTTTGTTGAGAGAACTCAAGGAAGTGCCTAATGAAGCAAGATTCTTGATTGAAAACAATTCCTAAAATGTTATAGCTTGTAAATTTTCTTATTAATATTGGCTGAAGGAATGCTGAATGCATGATTTGGTTCAATTGGCTGTACTTTGTCTTGCAGGCAATTGCTTCCCATCTAAATTTTCCAAATGGAATTGTTCAGCATTACAGTATGGATGATGATGTAAATACTCTGTTAAGGATAGCGAATATCGTTCTTTATGGATCAGTGCGAGAGGAGCAAGCATTCCCACCAATTATTATTCGTGCCATGTCGTTTGGACTCCCAGTTGTTGCTCCGAATCTGACTATTATAGAGAAGCATGTAAGAATAAAAGATTCAATGGATATGAAGTCATGCCCTCATTTTGTTGTTAGTTCTTTCTGTTAATATTTTATTTGTTTTTACTTTTTTGTGGTTTCTATATTCATTCTTTTGTGACAGTGAGATAAATATCTTCAGATTGTAGATGGGGAGCATGGCCTCATTTTTCCTGCTGGAAACATAAAATTAATGACACAGACAGTTTCTCGTGCAATATCAAATGGTAAATTATCTCACTTGGCACACAAGATTGCATCTTCTGGGAAGATGCATGCTAAAGATCTTTTAACTTCAGAATCTGTTCTTGGTTATTCGGAGCTCCTTGAGAAGATCCTTCAGTTCCCTTCTGAGTCCATGCTTCCTAAACCAATTTCAAGTATCCCAGAGAAAGTGAAAAATGGGTGGCAGTGGCATCTTTTCATAGAACAAAAGTCAGTGAAGGATGATCAAGTTGCTGGAAACATTTTTGCAGGGATGGATCAGCCAAAGATAAACTCTAGTATAGTGTTCGGTATTGAAGATTTACTGAAATCAAGTCCATTTTCCATTGATAGCTCACAAAATCACACCATGAGTACAAAAGATGAAATGCCTGGTCCGGTTGACTGGGTTGTGCAAAAGTCCATGGAAATAGTTGAAGAGTCTGAGAGACGAGAGGAGGATGAGGTATAGAATTTTCCTAAGAGGATTCAAAATTTAGATATGACTTTCAATATTCTTGAGATATATTCTTGTCCAGTTTACAATAGAGTCTCAGTTGTAGAAATGGTACAGAGTATTAACACTTATTTGTTTTTGTAGCTGGAGGAAAGAATGGAGACACTCAGAGGCACATGGGAAGATGTGTATCGGAATGCACGGAAGGCTGAGAGAATAAAATTTGAGATTAATGAAAGAGATGAAGGCGAGCTTGAAAGAAGTGGCCAATCATTATGCATTTATGAACTTTATTATGGGTCTGGTACTTGGCCTTTCCTGCATACTGGTGCTCTCTACCGTGGATTAAGTCTTGTGAGCTTTCCAAACTTGTACACTCAAATGAAAGTTATTTGCTTAATTTTTTGGTCAAATCTTATTTTGCACTTCATTTACTTTTTAATATTGGTGCATTTTTATTGGTAAAATATGCTTTGATTTATCTACTCTACTTAAGTGTCATGGTCTAGTTTTTGGATGGATTTTCAGCTAGGTTGTACTGTGTTTCTTCTCTCTGCTAAGATTGTTACTCCATTCTTTGTTACCTCCTGATGGAGCATGTGCGTTGATGCACTTAAACTTGTCTAGGTTGCATATTGAAGATCATTTAAATGATGGTGAATCTCTTTTTCTATAAAACAATTGTAGAGTGTATGTTGAAGAACAGGATATATGAAAGGGTACAGCGTGTTTTATAAAGGTTTCTACTGTGGGCACTGAAAAAATGTCCTTAGATATTTCTTTCTGCATATTTTATTTTTGATTCCTGACATTGTTCGAAAGCACTATATTTTTAACTGGACCTATTTGATGATAATGAAATTTCAGTTTAGTCATTTGTCTCATGTAGCAATGACAAAGTATTGCCATTTTGTCATTATTATATATACATTTTCTTTGCAAAGTATTTGAATCTAATTACCATGTAAAATTTGGTTAGTCTGTAGGAGGACGACGGTTAGCAGCAGATGATGTGGAGGCAGCAGATCGGCTACCGCTTCTAAATGACAGCTATTACAAAGATGTTCTTTGTGAGATTGGAGGCTTTTTTGCTATTGCAAACAAGATCGATAACATCCACAAGAATCCATGGATTGGATTTCAATCCTGGCATGCGACTGGAAGAAAGGTACAATTAAAATGATTGTTAATTTTCTGTGGTAATAGAGTTGCAATTTATATAAAATATTACAAGGGCTGGATAGGGCATTGCTTTCAATCCATCTTCAGGAAAAGAGAGAAATCATCTCAGTTAAGGCCTCAATATCAGAAGACAAGATATAGTTTATAAGAAAATGGAGCTTAGCATACACCTCAATTACTATTTCTTCATAGAAATTTCTTAGTCATTTTATTTGAAAAAAAAGAATTGAATTTATTGTTTAAATGAATTAGTTTGTAAGGGTGCATTTGCCCTTTGTGTAATGCAGGATTTAATAAATTTTGTAAGTGATACTCCTTTATCAGATGCCATCATGTGATGCATTCTAACATTTGAAATTTAAATAGTCTTGATTGCTCGTCTTTCCAAATCATTGTGTGAGAATCTGTGAGGATGAAACATTTCAAGGACCTCCTAATTTGACACTAACCAGTCTTCTCTGGTTGCTTTAACTACTGACATGTTGATCAGTAGTTTTAAGTGGCAAACACTTGTCGTATAGCCATGGAATAATATAAAACTGCCTGAGAACATTCAAAACTTTTATACCAGGGAATATAGTTCTCATCCAATTCTATGTCATGGGCTCAAATCTTATAAAATAATAAAACCCTATACCATGAAGATCATAATGTCATTATTAGCCTTAATGGGATTTGGTCAATATTTCTGCAGATTCAAAATGACAATAAAAAACAAACTCAAATCTTTATGTCACAATCAATAAAAACATGCCAGTTCAATCTGTACTTTGTTAGAAATATGGTTTGTAGCACTTATCTTATTGGTATAAATGTCAATTTGACCGGGATTACATTTTCTTAGATTCACTTTCCATTCACTTTCCTCTCTCTTTAAACAGTGGATTCATGAAGAGAGCTAATTTTCTCTTCTGCTACTCTATGTTTGTACTGAGAGTTTTATGCACTATTTATGGAAGCCTTTGTTTTTGAAATTGGGATCCTTCATTTTTCCTGTGGCCATATTCCACAATTCACAAGAAAGTGGTATTTGTTTAAATGTGTATTGTAGAAATGGCTTGAGAGAGAGTCTTACAGTTGCAACTGTCAGGAGCCCAAGTGCAAAAGGAATAAAAATTTCTGCTTGCTTTTCACACATACTATTGTTGGTTTCAGGGTTGAGTATAATACCAATTATTGTAAGAATCTGCCTTTAATATCTGTATGGCAACAAAGTTATGGTTGCTGCGCACTAGATTTTCATGCTTTCAGTTGATGTAATTTGATTTCACAATCACATAGATCTAGCATTCTCCAATTTATTGGTAAATGCACTAAGCTGCAAAAGGTCTAAATATTTCTGCTTTCATCGCATGTTGATTATGGCTAGTTTCAAGGTGGGATCTAATAACAATTATTACAAGGATGGTTGTATTGGATGAGAGTATGGTGTTTATACATGTCTCGGCCTCCAGAATTTTCATGGCTAGCAATTGATGTGAATTTGGTTTCACGTCTGCATGGATCTATAGGTAGTAGGCATATGATTACTATGTAGCATGGTAAGCTACATATTATGCCTATGGTTCCCTGGTGTTTAGGGATGGAGATAGTGGCGTGTATTCAGGGCTGGTGATGGTAGGATGCGTTTCAGGAATGGCAGTTTGGGCCAGGGGAGGGTTGGGGGGGAGCGTTTTCTCAAGATGGTGGGGGGACAGTAGCATTATACACACATATATATCATATATAAATATAAAACATATATATGTGTATTGTATATATAGTAGTATATACTATACACATATACACACACACACAGAGATTTATATGTGATTTAAAAAAACATATACTTACAAAAATTACATCTAATATGTTGATTTCATTTATTCTCATCTATTTGCTAATGTTGGAAGTACATCTATATTATGAAATCTAATTAGTTTTACTATCAAATCCCATTTTATGTATACTTGGAGTAGTGTGATGCCTTCTAGCACATGAACTAGATTTAGATGTGTGTGTTATTCGATGCATATTTCGTCTTTGTGACTAAAATTGAAGTTTTGGGATCTTACACCAAATTGAAAAGCACAATGTTCCCATAGTTTATACTTCTTGGAGGATCTTAACCATTTTTTCTCTAAAGTGGATGATGAAATTTATTTATTATAATGACTCATTCAAAAGAATTCCTTGCTTGACTTGTTTTTTTTTAACTTGCATTTCAAATAGCATGGAACTATTGGTCTCTTTTTGATTGATGATTTGATGAATTGACATTGGTAGTTGTTTGCATATGATCGAAGTAATTTTTCTTTTCAAAAGTTGGCACCCATGAGGCTCATGATACACCAATTCACGCACCAACTCATCAGGGACATGTTAGCAATTGTTTATGCTCCACAATTGTTAGGAGATTATAGACCCATCAAGGAAATGGTTCCATTTTTCAAGGAAACTGTTCAACTTCCCAGCGACTCTTTGATCTTCACGACATGAATCATTGTAAACTATATAAACAATTCTTTGTAACATAGTTTAGACATCATCAATAGGCAAAAGCATAGTTCACATACTTAGACTTGGCATACCAAAAACTTTCCAACTTGGTAAAACTCGACAGAACTTGGCAACTTAAAAAATACTTAAATTTTTTTTTTTTTTTTTCAAAATACAGTTACAAAATGTATCAAATGAGTCTAGTGGGGGTAGTGCCCCTATGGGGTGAGGGGCAATGCACCTTGTTGGGTGTTGGGGGCAATGCCCCCAACGTGGTTGAGGGGTAGTGTCCCTCATGGTGTTTAGGGGAAATCCCCTTGGTGCGTTTGTTGTCATGATAGAGGGTGGGGTAGAGGGCTAGAGCCCCCACCACCAATCCCAAATGAAGGCTTTCGAGACTGCATAGACCTTCATGGCACATTTCACTTTCATAATTTTTGAAAAGGAAAAAAAATATTTTTTTGAGTGCAAAAATCACATTTTTTCAATGTTTTCTTGCATTTGTTGTGTGTGGGTGAGTTGCTGGAACAAATTTGTCGTTTCAGCGAGTACTCACTAATTTTTGACATTGTGACTTTGAGTACTTGGCTCACAAAGACTGCAAGTTTTCATTGAGAGTACTTGGCCAGCAAAAGTTTTTGTGAGTATTCGGCAAGTTTGTATACTATGGGCAGAAGATACACAACCATACACCTCTTTGAAGGGTTTGTCATGTATGTGACTAATAGATGAATAAAAATACATTCTCTATTATTCTATATCTCTGTCTCTTCTCAATTTAATTGTCTTACAAGCTTCCACATTCACTCTTATTTGGATTTTCATCTAGAAAGTTGTCCATTGGGATCATAACCTTAGGCCTAGATTGAAGAAGCATCAAAAGTATCTTTTCTCTAAGAAAGAAACACAAGAGGGTTCAACAATGAAGGAATGTGAAGTTCATAATGAAACTAGACATACAATTCAAAACGTAATTCAAGAGAACCACACATCTTTTACTCTTGTATGATAGCAATGTTGGCGACAACATAGATGGCAGACTTGTTGAAAACTCAGCGAGTCGCTGAGTACTTGCCAAGCCAAATGGCTGGCGAGTTTTCCTAATTTTTACTCGCTAGATACATCAAAAAAGCGAAACACAAAAAAAAAAAAAAATTGAAAAAAATAGTCAAAAAACTCATGATTTTTCCCTATAAATGCATGAACACACCTCACACTGCCTCACATAGCACTTGGAGAGCAAATATTCTTAATAAAAATGTGCAAAATACCTATTTTCTCCCTTAAGTGATAAAATTGTGAAATGGTGTGCAACAAGAAGTTTTATGTGGTTTCAAAGGCCTTAATTTGGGCTTGGTGGTGGAGGCTCCACTCCTCGACCCCGCCATGTATCGCAACAGGGAGCGTGTTGGGGGCGTTGCCCCTAGACCTCGCAAGGGGCGCTGCCCCAAGACTCCGTTGGGGGCGTTGCCCCAAAACCCCATGAGGGGCGCTGCCCCTTGACCCCATTGGGGGAGTTGCCCCAAACCCCCACAAGGGGCATCGCCCCTCGAACCCATTGAGATCTCCACTCCTAGACCCCCACTAGTTATTGGGATCTCTTCTCATATAAGAAATTTGATTACAATGAGGGGATTTGGGTGGAGACTGGAATCGACAACTTAGACAATTATCTTTATCACTATCATAATAGCATTAATTCTCCCCAAGTTTTCACTAGACTACAATGGTGTGCGAAGATTAGAACCTCTCCCCAATATTTCAGTAGAGGAAGATGTCAAATGTTGTAAGATTATGAATTATGATGATGATTTTCAAAGACAATCATCATAAACTCATAATAGTTGCTAGGTAACTATTGTATCAGGATTTCGCATGATGATGTGATTTTGTATTCAATTTGTAGTCAAATGAATCAAATTTAATAGAAAACACTTTTGTACTCATTGGTCATCTTGTCAATAAATTTTGCAAAAAAAATGTGTTTCCAAAGTAATTTAAGCAATTTTTTAAGTTAATGAGTTTTTTGCCGAGTCTGAGTTTTCCAACTATGGACGATACCATTTCATTTTTAAAATATTCTGTAGCATCTAACATGAATCTTGTAACAAATTGGGTATATGAAAAGAACGCAATTTTCTGTTTCTCTCTTATGTTTTGTAGTAGGTAGATCCATTAGTCTTTAGGAAAATGCCACCATGATTCTACTTGGAGCCCATTTCTATATGTAGCTGACGGAAGGAATCCCATAGGTGGTCTAGAGGTTGTTTATGCAATGTGACATTCCAATATACCTAGAACAACGACAACTCAATTCTCCATCTAGTATAAGTTATGGTAGGGGGATTCTTCTGATAGGGGTTTGCACAGATATTCGAGGTGGTTTTTTAAGCATGCACTACATATCTCACAAGTGTGCCTGTTAGCATCTCTATCAGACATATTTAGAATTTGAATACAAAATGTAACGTATGGGGACTTCTGTATATCCATTTCAGTGGATCAAAGCAAAGTAGTGGCTTGAGCATCATGTCCTTGTAATTAGTTAATGTCATGGAATATTGAAGGTCTAAGTATAGATGCATAGTTATTATTTTGAATCTAGTGTTCTCTCTTCCTAGAACTTTCTATTATTAACTGCTTAATCTCTATTCCCATCGACCTACTTTTGGTCATCTGTAGCCATTAATAAATTAATTTCCATGATTCAAGAATCTTATTTTCATGAATGTTTAGGTTCATAAAGAAAGTTTAGAAAAAATGAACTGTCTGGCATACAATTTTGATTGGATTTAAGTGTAAAACTCCAATCAACAACCTCTTACGAGGGTATCCCTATCGAAACTATGAATAAGGTAGGGAAGATGGTTCCTCTGGACAACAAGAATATGCACAAAAAAATGATGCATTGCTATTGCATGTGGTGTAAAACCACATATTTACTGACTCATGAAGAGATCTTTTATGAAATTTATTATTGGAAAGATTTTAATGTTTCCAGTGCTCCTGCTAGAATGGCCTTTAGGCTTTGACCCTTTAAGCCACCCAACTCCTGAAATAACCCACTAAAGCAAAAGCCATCTAAGCAATTTAAAAACACTAAAAAAAACTAACATGCTTTTACACTTTAAGCAATCTGAATCTCAGAATAATTTAGCATGTATCCACAAGGTATTTTAAGAGATTTGTGTGCAACCCACTTGTGATGACATAGGATCAAATAAACTTAGCCAGCCATATAGACCCTGCAACTACTATGAAGGTTTGATCTACAGATCGAGGAATAGAGATCATGTTCAGTAAGTGGGTTATGACATTTAACAAAATGTTCATTTGTCACCTTAGCCACCAATTTTAATTCTTGAACATCCACAATCCATCTAGAGTCAATTGTCAACTTTGTTTCTATATCTGGGGAACATAAACCTCTCCCCCCCAAAAAGAAGTCTCATGTTATTTCTTAAAAAAATTAGGAAAACATCTTGCACCTTGAAACTAGATTAAGATCCAATCCATATGCTACATGTCTGACATTTTGCAAAATAAGGAACAGTACATAATAATAAGGAAAGCTTCCTCTTATGTTTACTTTTCTAGGTGCTCTATTTCTTAGGTTGAAATGTAAACAAATCCAATACCCTTCATAAAAATGTTGCTTTGAACTCTGATGGTTCATTTATGTCTTCATCCAGTAATTGGCTTGATCTGCGCCTTTTCATCCATACCATTAGAGTAGGATTTAGTTATGCTGATCATGTTTATCACATATTCATTATTATAAAAGTCTTGTTATATTTTTGTTTTGAAATATTACTCCTGTTTAGTAATTGACCTCCAAACCTGAACCATCTCCAGTTGAAAACTAGATTCCTGAATCCCAGTTTTCTTTATTCCAAAAGTGACTGGAATCCTTGGAGGGAGCTCCAAATGGCAAGAAATACTTCCCTCAAAACCGGAAATGTTTCTGTCATGGCGGCAGTGTTTGTAGTTTTCTCATGCATTTTGCTATTTTTTCCTCATTCCTATTCTGGAAATCTAACACAAAGTGAGTGTAATCTAACCAGCTGTTTCTGATCCCAGTCTCCTGTTTTTGATGCCATTTCCACATTTCCAATGTTATTTTCTGTTGATTTGCAGTAGAAATATATTTGAAAAATTCTGCCCTTGCTTCAACCCGCCTTTTCCTACTTCTGGTGCTTGCAATTCCAAAGCTTCTGAGTTCATATTTGCAATGTTTTGGGAAATGTGAGGAATTAATACACTCTTTCTCTTGAGAATGACAATGGTGTAATGTGGAAATCACATGTGGTCTTCTTCCTAGTTAAATGTCACAAACTTTCATATAATGAACAAGTTGGATATTATCTGGGCTTCTGTAAATCAGCCCTTATTCATATTTTTGTAGTTGAAAGTTTACCCTACTTCTTATCTTTCTTTGTTCATGTCATTTGGTATCTGAGACTGATTCTTATTTGTTAGTGGCCCATTGTGCCTGAGATCAAAATTTGCCCTGTTTCCATGTTTGGCATCTCCGAGTCCCTCTTATTGAATTTCCGAACCTCGTCTACAAACTAAATAACCAGTTATCATGCGGATATTAAATAGTTTTGTATTTGTTGTCACCTCTTTGCTTTTTGCTACTGTAAGGTTTTGAATTCAGACAACATGGTAACCCAGCTGTCTTTTTTGCTACATACTTATAAACATATGCATTAGTTCTTGAAAACTACATACACTGTTAATCTCCCAAACACTCCATGAAGGCATCACTTGTTTCCATTAGCACAGATTATTTCTTAGTGGGACCATCAAAAGTAAACGAGTGTAAGTTCTTGAACTTGAATTTAAATATGTGAAGACAAGTAGTAGGCCATGTGTGCAGATTGCCACAGGAGTCCTGCTGAGACTGCTAGTATTAGAACAGAGGAATCCTAAGACAATAAGAATGAACAAATAGGAAAGAAGGCTAGGCTGCACCAAATAACATTCAAAGACACATTTTATTACATGATTATAAACCTTCAGAAGGTTTGTGTTCGATCATCATGAATTTTGCAATGAATTTTCCTTGAAACAAGAATGTGAGGCAACAAGCTAAGAGCTTAATTTGATTAATCTTTTATGCCTCTTTGACCTGTCACAATTACATTCTGGGAATTTGGAGAAAACATTGCTCAAATTGCTCAAAACATAAGTCATGAATGCGGTCAATTTGAACTATGATTTGGACAAAACTAATGCTCAACCTTGAGTCATAGACTCTTGAGTAAATATCAATGCTTTTTTAAATGTATACCTGAAGAGTTTAGTCCTGCATTGTGGAAAAAGACAATTTGTAGTAAAGAGGATGTTAGTGGACTTATTTCACTCTAAGGTCTGGTATGAGTATAAGTTTAACAACTTTAACCAACCTGATTTATGTACTGCCAGGAGAAGAAATACTGGCACATGGTAGTAGTCCAAGGATTTTATCATCTCAGGGAGCAGAAATCCAATTAAATTCAGTTGTTGCCACCCCGCAATTGAAGTCAACCACTCTTTTCCACAAGTTCGTAACTTTAGGACACCCCTAAAAGCTATGGCTAATGGTCTTTTCTTGACTAAGTGAACACTTGGACGGTCTAAAATTTAATTAATAACTGCTATTCTAGACACAAAGTTTAAATTCATGGTGTCATATGAGCCAACAAATGATAGTCTTCTTTAATGTGATGGTAGCTTTCACAATGTTAGCTTGTGGAAGAACATTTTGTCTCTCAATTTTTTTTCCTCATATATCTATTTGTATGCATTAAAAAGATTTGAAGTTGTGAAGGCTTTGGAATTGTTTCAAACATGTTATTCTCCTTCAACTAAGAGGACCCGGGATTCATTTTGTTTGTTAAACAATCTAGAATCATATTAATCACCTTTCTAACGACCATTTTCTCAAGGCAGGTTTAGTGAAATAACTCTAATGTAGACCCAGGACAGGTTGGATTGATGGATCAGATGTTGGGAAGATAATCTCTGTTCTGGTTGTTTATTTATTGAGGGGTCCTTCTGGTGTTTTCGTTTGGGAGACATTTATGATTGCTTTGAAAGAATGGGAGGGTGGACTGAAGAGTAACAGTTGGGCGTTTTCTGAGATCTCAGGAAGCAAATAAAGATAGAGTTGCCACATAGATTGTAGAAGAGGATATTTTGTTCTCTTCATATCTATTGGTTACATCATTTTTGAAACATACTTCTAATGAATAATACCCATGGACAGTTACAATTTGATGAAATAATAAATTCAAGTATTCCACAGGTTTAGGGACAAGGACGGGATGTGAGGGATGTGTTTGAGGACGAGAGATTCGAAGTTTGGGGTGTGTTGGTGGTAGTGCTGGAAATACATAGTACTGAAAAATTGGATTATAAAAGATATAACTAACAGAAGCTTAAAGGAATACAATAAAGTTCAAGTTGAAAACTTGTTTCACAATGATTTCATTGAACTAGTGAACATCCCTTTGAGGCATTCACTCATCATCGTATTCCATGAATTGACATCCCTTTGAGGCATTCGCTCAAACAGTTCACCTGCCTTGCCCGTGCTTCCACATTTCTGTGCAATGTGTGCCATTGTGGGTGCTGGCTGCTGTTTTGAATAAAAAAATTGAAAAAACCCATGCTTCCACATTTCTGTGCAGTGTGCGCCATAGTGGATGCTGGCCGTTGTTTTGAATAAAAAATATTAAAAAAAAGAAGAAGTTAAATTGTAAACATAATTGGTAATGGCGCCCCTCCTTCTTGAAATCACCCTTCTCACACACAGGCTGCCCTCGCCTCTCACGCACTGTCACTAGCTCTCACACGCATGGGTGAAGGTTTAGGTAAATGAAAAGTGAAAACAAAATAAAAATGATACTAAGTCTTTGAAAGTAGATATAAAATAAATTAATAATAAATTTAACTTAAACTTTTAAGTTTTAGTTTTCACTATTCATTTTCAATTTTGAAATCATTATTTGTTGTTTTGTGCAGGATGCTAGGGTTTTCCTTAGAGATTGGAGGCGTCAGAATTACATAAGTCCTGGGCCAGAGACGGTAGAGAGAGCCGGGGAGGTTGAGGCGGCGGCTGCAGTTGAGACGTTTCTAAAACATCCAATCTTGGAAACATCCCTGTCTTGAGTTCGTCCAAAATTTCGGGTACAAAGTAGTTTGTACAAAGACAACCTATAAACTAAGTACAAAGTTCCAAAAAATCAAATGTAGCCAATGACTTGCTACTACAAATAGAGCTATGCTGGTTGTAGGTCCTGATGATAAAGCTCTTGGTTCAACACTTCATCTAAGTCGTTCAACCTCATGATATCCAAGTTGGCCTCGAGGATCTCAAAATCCTCAGGCTCAAGAAAGTCATTAAAAAGATAGTTTTTCTTTGTTGAGTAGACATCATAAATTACAAAACGGTAATTGGCTGGTTCATATTTGTGATTTAATAGTACTTGCAATTTCTAGAACAATGTCAAAGAGAACTATATGAAGAGTGTGAAAGGGAAATTATATGACAAAAGAAGCAGTTGCAATGTTCAACTTAATAGGATTTGAATCAAATAGCTCAAGATAGAGTAATAGAAAATGCTTATGAAAAAAAATCTTAAATCTCAAAAGACCATAAATGTTATTGAAATGTTCTCATTTATAAAATTTTTAGCAAGTTTGTAAAAGAGTGAAGGGAGTGTTAAATATTTTTCCATTAGATAATAAAGACCTACTAGTACAAAAGAAGAGAGCAACTATTTGAGCCACAATTTCTATTATTATTCAAGTAAATTTTTCTTGATTTTGCGTATAAGTGGATGATGAAGTTAAAAAATTTGATGGACTTTGAGTTGCGAATTTGAGAGATTATAGGTACACGTTTCAATGGAAAATCAAAGCACGAGGAACATTCCCTTTCAATGGGACAGTTGTTGCTGAAATCTATTTGTATTGTTAAAGAGAAAATATATGAGGCCTACTTCGAGAGGGATTAAGATAAGCCCACAAGACTAGGGAATGACTTTTCTCAAGGATGTATTAGTTTGCTTGATACCTATTTAACATGCATGGAATGCTACACTACATATGTCTAAAGCATTCATGCATTGCTATTGTACTCCTTTGTCATGTCCCCAATATTACTTGATCGAATTTTGGAGGGAAAAATGCAAAATTGTTTTTAAACACTAGATCTGCATTTAATATTTAATAATAATATTAAAATAATAATAATAATAATAACATTTATAATATTAAATAAATAAGAGTATAAATTTAAATTATTAATAATTATATTTAAATTTATTAAATGCTTGAGGTCAACCCCTTGGAAGGCGGTTTATGTGATGAGGCCGACCTCAATTGAGGAAGGGAAATAATTTCCTATATAAGATTGTTCTTTGGCCATTGATGAACATCATGAATTTGGGAAAGCTTTCCATGCGATTTGTGTTGAGGACGTAGCCCCTCTCTCATCGAACGCAGGTTTGGGACGAAAACCCCACTTTTGTGGATTCGTGGTTCTGTTTGCATATTTCCAGTTTGGATTTCCTTATCTGTTTTTGTCTTAGGCGATCTCTTATATTGAGGTGATTCATTGTGGTTACAGATCAAAGGCATGTTTGGGAGATAACATTGCATCTTGGAGCATCGACTTTCACCCGAGCTTAGCGATTACTGAGGGAGGATGATTGAAGTTAAGTTGGCTGAGCTTCGCTCTAGCCACCATACCGAGCCATTACCGGATCACATCGTTGATACCCTGTGGAGTGATCACCAGATCACCAGACGTCGCCAGGGTCACGGTTTCTTGGCGGATTGTGGCTATCATCAAATGTCTTTGCGTGTGAATTGGAGTTGCGAGATTCCCTTCATTGTTGCTATCGATCATTTGAAGACGTGATAGGGACTGTCGTTACTTCGATAGATCACATCCACTCAGAAGTCATTGGTTGAGACCATTGAAGACGACAACTCAGCTCCCACGAAGAGTCTCGACACACATCACATTCTTGGGCCTCACTATCTATATTCTCTCGGGGTCGCAATTTGTCTTGACGGATTGCTAGATTGAATTTACAGTGGTTGCGTTAACACTTCCTGGCTCAACGCGACACCTAACTCTCATGGCATAATCACGGGTACTTTGATCAGAGTATACTTAGCCGCATTGTCACTTGTGCGAGCTCATCTCTGGCTCGACTCACTCCGAGTATATACATCTGTGTGTGGAAAAGAAATGTGAATGCTTTGTCATCGATATTAATGTGAATACTCTATCTTCGACACTAAGTTCATTACTCGTTCGGTCTGTCTCATTCACTGTCATGAATACATTCTAGTGGCATGATTCACAATATCTTGTCGTTTGTGGTTCTTTAAATGCAATCTATGGTGTTTATGTTTTGTAATCTGAGTTGATTCTAGACAAGTGTATGTTCAGAGATCTGATTGAGTTAGACTGTTAAGGTGTTTTCCTTTGTCTTTTCTAAGCAAGGCTATTACATCCTTGCAGGCCTTCTAAACCTCCATGTATATGATGATCCTAAATGGAATGTAGTTCTCAAACAAGGGTAGGGCATGATTTTAGTGAGTTTCACCAATTAACAAAGCATTAAGCCTGCAAAATATATAGGAAATTAAAATATATCCAAAATAATCCTTCATTTTGTCATGAAATATGTAATGAACCGCACTCCGGCGATCCACTCTGCTATCACTCTATAACCCTGTAGTGATATGCTCTGATACCACTGTGATGATCCAACACTCTGCTGCGAAGATTTCACGGTGCTCGTAGGTTGGATTTGTGTTTGGTGTTTGTTTCTTTTTGTGTTTTTTCGTGTTTTGATGTTTGATGCCAATGATACTCATGAATGTAACAAGCCATATACATGCAATATGAACTCACAAATAAACTAAACGCCAATGATACTCAAGCAATGAACTCAATTTCATAATTAGGAGTCCTTCTTCATTACAAAGAGAATACATAAATGGGCTGCTTGCATACAATTCAAGAGATACTTGAGCAAGATTCAAAATGCTATTCAAGATGCATTCTACATGATATAAGAGCTTACATGGAATAGACAACTTGCATCAAATTCGAGAGGCCATACATCTTATGTCTTAATTTTACTTACAGCCAAACTCCACTGTGAATAGTGACTGCTACAGTACCCGCGCCCATGCAAATGCTCATACAAAATTAAATACAAGTTTCTCCTACCAATTTCTTGATGGAATGTCTTCTATTGACAGGGGCGCCCACTTTAGGAGTGAAATCAGCCACCAAAGAAAGGCGCATTTATTTCTTTGAGCAAATCAAACCCTTAAAAAGTGCGGCTGGTTGTAGCTGTTAAAAATCAGCTCCAAAGTCTTCATAAAATGCAGATAAATATCTCTGGATGGCGAATGGCGTCACTAGCAGCAAGTATCCTTCCGAAAGATGTCTCCAACAACTTGTTATCAGCAATTCCAAGCTTCAAAATGCAGCAACAAGAAATAACCAGCACTTTAGGGTGGTTTTTCACACCTTCAAGATGCCAAATCCTAACTACAAGCCCCAAACCAGGCTTACCCACTGCTGAAATTGAGAAACCCTAGTTTCTCTCTTCCACAAACTCCACACTTCAAAACTTCAATCAGCAAACATATCCAAGCATGAATGGGTGGAACTTTCTCAAGGTCTTTTATAATTTCACTTTGAAACACTATTCATTAAAAAAATCACTATTCACTTAAGTTATTTCTTTTTTTCACTTTAGGGATGAATAGTAACAGCAAAATAGAAAGTGACCCCTTTAAAATATAGACACATGGTCCCTAAGCCTGAGAAAGTGACATAAGTGGTGATGATCAATAATTTAAGCTCCAATTACACGCCAAACGCGCAAATTCACCACGTCACCAAGCTCCGGATACTATTACTGCATTTTACCGACCAAGTGCCCGATCAAGTGACCTTCTATCCAGAACCATTAGCCTACGAGGATCGACATAATAGGCTAATCCATTGACTCTGATGCTTGTGAAAGAATGGGGACATTACAAAATACTGCTACAGTTTATTTTTTTCAGCACTACAAGCTGATTTTTTAATCTATTTTGATAGGAACCATTATACTTCCGGTTCCACAATGTCTATATAGTATTATGTATATACTTATGCTTTTCACTTGATTATACAATTGCCACTACCCTACCCGCTTATCATTAAAACTTAATGGCCAGTGTCAAATTGAAGCTTCAAATTACCACACTTTGTTAGCATTTGAAGAGGAAATGTGTCCCAACCTAACCTTGATAATCTAAACAACCACCTTGGTATTATTGTTGACAATTGAGATGTTAAAAATTCTTTTGAATAGTAAGGATAACAAGAATTCAAAGAAAACAGACCTCTTTATATTGATATCAAGCCACTAGAATTTCGTTTTAGTTTAGTCTGACTTTCTATATTTACTTTTGGCAAGTACTTTTATAAGGTTCAAATATGTTTAAAAAAATAGGATAGAAGCCTTACTTAAGTATTTATGATATTGTCTACTATTTCCTACTAAATTGTGTCTTTGGATTTATATACAAGGAAAGCATTATTACAAGCCTGAGGCAAATGACAGTAGTGTGGAATATAGAGAAAAAAGCAACACATCTCCTAACCATTCCATGCTAATATCCTTAACATCAAACATAGAAGCATACCAAAGAACGTGTTTCTATTTTAATGTCCTTAACATCTATTAGAAATATACATCTATTCAAGGTTGCTTACCTACGATTTGCCTCAGCAACTTGATCAAATCTAGCAAATATTTGATGGTGAATCACATCCCAACGACCAATGCTCAGTTTTGTGCTAAAAATCAACAAAAAAGCCTGATTTAATAGTGATTTCGCACAGATATGGTTTCGTGACAGGTTTATTGGGCAATTTTTATGTGATTTTTTCATGATTTTATGTGATTTAAACCCTTAAAAATCGTTGAACATCATTGATTATCACAGCTGATTAAATTGGGATTTTTTGGGGAAAAAATTGTTTTGGCAGAAGATTTTTTAAATATCGGTATTTTTGCGATTTTTTGAGGATTTATGCTTCTTTGGTTTAATCACCTTTCTTAACCACATGTTTTTTCGCCCTTGTACTTCTTCATTGTAAAAGGTTGTTATACTTGATTCCTTGTAACCTACTTTGGTTATCTAAGGACATCTGTATATATATTTTTTTCATTCTTATTACCTAAACTGTTGGTTTACAAGCTTTCCAAGGTTTTCTTAAATTCTGAAGCAAAGGAAATGAGGGTTGTTACAGTGTGAATAGTACAATGAATTCTCCTGTAAATATTGTGTCATAGCTTTAGAGCACACCTTGAGAATAACCTGGCCTTCTGTATATGAAAAATAAAAATGTTAATAGGAAGCATGCCTTGTAGATTAAGAATATAAACCAAGCTTTGGAGCTGGAAGTAGAGCAAGTTATGCAATATAATCCCATTAAACTTGCGGATGTGTGGCCCATCAGTTGACATGCTCCCCAAATATCACCAGTAGAGAAAAGCTTATGACTTATATTCCTCACCACTTGTTGTTCAACAATGGCTTACACATGGCTGCAGCCATATGTCAACTCTAAAGGTGCAGGATGGTTCACTTTACTGCATCCAAACCCCCCTTACGAAAATGTAAGAAAGGGTACTAGGCATGCTAAACTGTACATTGTGCATCCAACCAGGTACAGGATTGTCTACTGCAGTCCACCATATTTGAACTCAGCTCACACTTGGAAAATTGGTGAATAAAAGTTTGACTAGCAACTGGATAGTCTCAGTGCCAAAACTATGTAAAAGATTTGACAAATTAAAGAACCATTGCTGCCAGGAAACTCCATTATAGGAACATGGACCACATACCTGTCCCTGTAACCACAATTT
>VDFB02155737.1:0-31900 GCA_007258455.2 Sequoia sempervirens
CTCCTCCTTAAGGCGCATATAACATATAGAGCTTCAAATTGGGGGCGCATATGGTAGGTTGAGCTTCTAGTTTAAAGCATTTTCAAAGGTTTGGGCGCATATAAGCCTTTCTAAGTCTAGGCGCATATCACTAGACCCTCCTTCAAGTTTCCACCATGGGCGCATTTCATGTCTTCTACTTTCAATTTTATGACTTAAGCGAATTTTTACCCTTCTCAAGGTTAGCCGCAAATCCATGGTGGAGGTTCCATCTTTAAACTTTTTGCTCTTCAAGCTCTTAGGCGCAAATCCATGGTCCAACTTTCAATCTTGTGCCTTAGTCAAATTTCCAAGCTCCTCTTAGGCGCATATAAGCCTCTGTGCTTTCAATTTTAAGTGGGGCGCATATCACATGTTAAGCTTTTAATTTCGGCATTTAATATTTCTTTGAAGTAGGGGCGCATATCACAAATCCTTCTTCCAATTTCAATCTCCAGGCGCAAATGACCACTGGAGCTTCTAATTCATTTGCCTTAGAATAATTTCAAGTATCTTCTAACCTGAAGGGGGCGTTTGGAGGCTTGAGCCTTCAATTCGAATTTTAATCAATACTTCTCTTTACTCAAGGCGCAAATCCTCATAGCTTGGACGTTTTTATCCCTTTTAAGGCTGGGCGCATATCCACCCTTGTACTTCAAGTTTTTGTCACTTAGAAGAATTTCTAGTCTGCAAGCTTAGGCGCAAATCACAGGGGGAGCTTTGAGTTTGGGTCGCAAATACAAGGGGGAGCTTTTAGTTTCACGCCTTAGAATATTTTCATTAATCTCAAGTTGCTAGGCGCATTTGACCCATTGTGCTTTCAATTCCAACACTTGGTGAAATTTGAAGTTCTTCAAAGTGGGGCGCATTTTAGTCATGGAACTTTCAATTTAAATGCCTTAGGCGAATTTCCAAACTCCAACATCTTTGGGCGCAAATCAATAAGTAAGCTTTTAATTTATTTGCTTTGGTCAAATTTCGAATCTCCAGCCTCTCAAAGTCAGGTGCAAATCCAAGGTCATGCTTTTAATTTCAATGACTTAGACATTTTCTTAAGTTCTCCCTTCAAAGAGGGGCGCATTTTGCACATGGAGCATCCAATTTATGACGCTTAGAACTTTTTCCATTCCTAATCCATGGAGGGCGCACTTGGGGTACCCTGCTTCAAGTTTTTAACTTAGGCAAATTTTTGAACTCTTCAAGCTTAGGCGCATTTGGCAGGGGCAACTTTCAATTTCGTGGACTTAGATAATTTCCCAACCTCCAAGGGCGCATTTACCTAGGCAAGCTTTCAATTTTCTAGACTTAGTCAATTTTCCATCTATCTTCAACTTCTCAAGGTGAATTTGGATGCCGGACTCCAAATTTTATCAAACCTGGTGGATTTCATGCCATTTGCCAGATTTAGGGTGATTTTCTCCTGCTAACCCTAATTCGCCCTGACTTTCTATTTTTAGAAAGTAACTTGAATTTCATGCTTTGAACTGACTTATGACTCCAGAAAGCTTGATTTTCGCCCTGTTTTGAACTTTGTGGTGTGATACTTGCTATTTTTAGCAACCTGCTAAAAATAGTAATTGCACAGAATTTCTTCAAATTTCATGTACTAAATGCTTGAAGTGTGGTGATCATAGCTGGATGCTGCTTTTGCACGACTGTCCTGTTCCGCCCTTGATTTTAGGAAACCCTAATTTCTCCACCCATGCCTGCTAAAAATAGCAAGTGTCCAATTCTCCATTCCCTGTAACTCCGTTTTTCTTGAAATTCGCACCAAGGGGTCTTCATCACATGTTTGACCCATTCACCCTGAGATTTCGTGATGACCTGCTTTTTGGCGTGCTTTGGAGTGACTTACTATTTATAGTAGCTGCTTGATTTTGAGACTTCCTTAGCTCCGTTCGAGTTGAAATTTGAATGCGATGATCCTCGTTGGTAAACTTGCCTGTCTGCGTTGGTGCCTGAGATTGATTTTCTATTTATAGCCTATGTCAAGAACGCCTTACTAAAAATAGTAAGTGCTCCGATTGTCTTCAAATTTTGCCAGCAAACTCCTTGAAGGATACTGATCATGGTGGATACTTCAGTTTTGGGCATTTTGTCATCTAATTCCTCATTTTTAGTCCTCAAACTTGAAACCCTAATTTTCTTGCATGTTCCTCAAATGAGCTCCATTTGACCTCGTTTTTGTTGCATGTTGATCAGTTCGTGGTTCTGAAGTGTCGGGCAGCTGCTAGAGAGTACTTGCTAAAAAAGAAAGTAGCTGAAAAAGTGACCAATTGGCTGTCAGATGATTTTGCATGTCACACTGCCCGAAAAATCTTGAAAAACCCAGAAAAACCCAGAAAAATCTTCAACATGCAAGCACTGGCTAAAAATAGCAAGTTTCTGAAAAGTGACTAGTTCTACTTGCATGTTACATCGTTGCGAAGCTCTCGAAAAACCCAGAAAGAATATGCCGACATGCACTGAGAAAATCTGCATGCAAACCCTGGAAAGTGCTCTAGAAGCCGAACTGCTAAAAATAGCAAGTCGTCCGCTTCTGCTCAAATTTGGCCAGTGATGAGTTCAAAGTGCTCGAAATGTAGTGTCATTGTTAGAACATGAAAATCTTGAGAAAACAAACCCTAAATTGACACTAAAAATAGAAAATTGGCAGAATTTAGTGAAAATCTAGGGGAAGCCTGCCAGAAACATTCTAATAGCAGTGTTAAGCTCAGAAGTTGACTGACCAATTCAATTTGACCTCAAAGTAGTCTGAAAATTATAAACCCTGATTCATTGAAAAACCCTTCAGACTTAGTCATAATTCAAATCCAGGTCAAGTGGTAAGTACACTAGCGAATGGAAGGAACAGACCGAGAGAGATAGACCAAAAGGACAAAGCCAAAAGACCCGAATGGAGAAAAATTTAGGGGGGTCCCCATTTTGAATGGGGTGATGTGTGAAAAGATCACAACAAGACCTTCCCCAGACATCATTGCTCGTAACTTCAAACATTCCTCGTACACCTCCTAATCCAAACACTCCTCCACCACCTTTTCGTACATCGCCTATTCCTACATCTACAATACTTGCAGTGAACATTTCATCACCCCCTACAGCATCAACTGTACTTGATACTCCTTTGGTGACAAGTATACGAATGATTGACATTTTGTCGAGCCCTCCATCATCCATTCCTAGTCTATCATCACCATCCTATGATATCACTTCAGAGGCTGATTTTGATAGGTTCATGAATGAGTATGCATAATCAACTTGATGTGCAAACTACAGGAGCAGTTATGACAAATACTATGCCAATTGTCACTATACTAGATATTCCTGAAGAGGTGGCGGTGATAAAAAAGTTGACAGTGAACCAAGAAGCTCATACCTCCTCTCTTCCCCCCTGGTTGATATCTCAAGTGTCAAAGCGCAAAAAGAAAATGATCTCTCTAGAAGAGCTTGATCTTGAAGAGATAGCCCCTCCAAAAGCCAAGGGGAAGAAAAAGGCGAAAGTGTATTCACGGCTTCACGTTGACAAGGCCGGTCAAAAGTATGCAGAGATTGGCGTACCACCTCAGGAGGAGGGAGATGTTAATATGGAGGACTACACAGTGACAAGGGTTCAGCTTGGCAAGGTCACAAATGAAAGTGCAAAGGTAGATACATAGGTAACCTTGAATATACTAGTAGGGAGATTGGACAAAATGGAGCAAGCTCGAAATGCCTATAAACAGAAGGCAGAGCATTATGCCGTTGTTTTAAAGAGACTTGCAGGATCTTCAAGTAATGCACAACCGTTGGCAATGATAAGCGTTGGGGACCCAGTTGTGAAGAAGGCTGAGAAGTTTGCCTCCAAAGGTAAAGTGTTATATGATTTTATTAATAAAATTGTAGAGCATGGTTCTCAAGTTATAGTTGTTGCGGATGAAAAAGCTACTTAGATAGCCAAGCTCAAATTAGAGCTTGATAAGGAAGAAAATGTTCTTTCCCAAGAGTGCAAAGAAATGGAAAAATACCTGTTGTTGTGGTCACAGATGAAGCAGGCAAAGCTTAGCAAATTGGTGGAAGCCGAGGTAATCCCTGACAAGGAGAAATACATAGAAGTAAGAGAATCACTGAAACACTGTATCTAGATCATCAAATCTCTTACAAAAGATCTCCATCAAGTACAGGAAGATGTCAAAGGGCATAGTGCAATCCTTGAAAAAGGAATTAAGGAGTTACCAGGACAACTCCTTGAAGAAAATTGTATCTACCTTCTGGCCACAAAACTTTCCAGGATCTTCAAAGAAGCCATCATGAAGCTAGTAGAGAGTGCAAATTTTTCAGAAGCCTCTATGAATGTTATTTTTGATACAAGGCTCACTCTTGATAACCTCAAGACGCATCTTGATAGGTGCAAAAAGGTTCACTCATCCACCATGAGATCGATCATGAGGATTCACACCATTGTGGATTACACCGTTGGTCTGGATGAGACATTCATGTAGGAGACCAGGAAGAAGTATGAAGACTTCCACGCCCAAGCAAGGAACCATGAAGATTCCTGATCTCCAGTGTTAGACTTTTTGATGCATCCCTTTTGTGCATCTTGTAAATAGTTTGCGACATCCTAGATGTCTTTTTAGAAAATGTAATTACATTGAAAATTTGAGATGTAATTTCATGAAGACAAATTACATTTTGACTTTAGTCAAAGTTAGGTGAGATTTTCCTAAATTAACTCACCTAACTTTCCTAACTTTTCTCAACTGATTTCCTAATTTTGCTCATCCCTCTCTTTTATAAATAAGAGGGATTTCTATTGTAATATCTATCTTTTAGTATTATGCAACAAAGTGCTACCCTTTTTGAAGCAGAATTGTGAAATTTGGTGTTCATACTTTGTGAATGAAATCTGATCAATAAAGAAGAGGATTGCATACCAGACTTTGTGTTGGATTCGATAATCTTGTGAATTGATCTTATTTGGTGGTGATTAGTATATGATATCTGAAAGACTTCAAGTAATTTATGTAAACTTTGTATCACATTCCTTATTTGGATTTACGTTTATGTTTGGATACTTTTGTTGAAAGATCTACAAGACTTTGTGCTTGTAATCATTCAAGCTGTTCAAAGGAATTGCTGCATCTAAGAAGACTTTGTGCTCCTAATGCAACAAACGATACATCTCTCACGGATCCATCAGTGAAAAAGCTACGAAACGACTTTGTGCCTTTGTGAGCTTTCCTTTTTCTTTATTTGTTTGTTATTAATCATATCTGGTACCTCTACGCTTTGCTTTGACAAGATAGAGGTATTGACATTACTGCTAGTTGTTCGTTTAAAGTTATTTTGAATTAAGAACTTCCAACCGTGAAGCATTGCAAAACTTCTTCTCTGAAAAAAGAGAGAAGCATGAATGTGACACACCCCCCACATTTCGTAAGTATAGTTTACATTGTGTAATTACTTTATTAGTTTTACCGTAGCTTTTTTTAGCAGTAAGAAGGGCGCCTCCCCTTTCTGAGAGGAGAGATTCAATCTCACATAGCTGTGGCTGAAATCAAGGTTGTGTAATCTATTGAAAGGATGATTACATAATTTTCACCCAACACATTTAAAATGTGTTTCTTGAGCTGATTGATGATCTTTTCTGCATTATATTGTGCCTCATAGGATTGAATCTCAACTTTTACTCCCTTCTTGAAGGGAGGCTGTGCAGATGGACTATTCAAATTCCTCCTCTTGCTGGTCTTATTTTTGTAAAGGAGTGCCAATCCCGCTGGTTGGATCTGTCACTAATATATCAATTGAATGGATGAGAGTGGCTTAAGATTAAGTCAGATCTGCAGCAGCAGCTTCCAACCTTGCAAGTCATGCCCCATGTCATCTTGTTCAAATGCTTAAATGGTCAAACCATAGACTTTCTACCTTCTGGTTGTGATTTTATTAGTCTTTCTCTTGTTAGATTTAAAGCATAAAATTCTGCCATTTCACACAAGCAAATATTATGCTTTGACTCCAAACTTGATTTGTAATTTAACAATCTGTCGTAAAACCAAAACTTAATGTCCTCAATATAAAATGTAACTGAAACTATTTTACTTCTGATATGAAGTAAAAAAGGAAAGAAATTAAAAGAATTTATTCAATACAAAAACATTCACTCAATCAAGACACTGTTGAATGTGGAGAAGACTCTCATTGGATATAGAAACTCTTCCACAAGAAGAGGGCCTTACTTTATTGTTGCACGCAAACTTGTTGATAAAATGTATTGATTAGATCACTCTAGAGATTGGAACATTTATAAAGCAGGAATTGCATGCAGGTTATTTTTCACAACTTTTTCAAATAAAATTCTGTGCAACATTTATAAAGCCCCGTTTATTCATTTCTGAGTATTTTAATTTGCAGTTTATTTCTTCTATTTTAAGCCCATCTAATTGAAGTCCATTTACACTTTCAGTTTTCTAAGTCAATGCCATGTAAATGTAATGCTACAATTGTCCTATCACTCAAAGTTGCCAGAAAATCTCTTACAGGTAGAAATACATGTATTTGTTGAGATTTGTTCTGTGTTTTGGATGAACAGTGTCTGTACTTCCTTGATTTCAATGTCCCTATACATGTGAGTGCTCCCTGTAATACATGCTGACATTATTGCCAATGTTGTGACAATACATCCCGGGGATTTAAGATCACATTTGGAAGTTGTGCCACACAGCCTGTCAAGGTTGTCAAAAGCACCGGAGTTGCAAAACTGATTTCCCCTGCAAACTGTTAGTAGTTACAATTTCTAGATGTTTTACTGATCTCATTTGGTTGCTTAGCTTGGCTTCTCCACATTCTTGGTGCCGACTTTGAGCTCTCCTCTGTGATAACACTAATTCAAGTGAGTGAGCACAAAGTGACATTATCCACTCGCTGTTTCTGATATATGTGTCTAAGGTAATGACCAATTTTAGATCCTTGATGGTATTCCTGACTGATACAAGGGGTGGTGTAGGTGTTGCCAATAACTATTTGGGTCAACAAGCAAGAGGAATATGAATGCTTGAAAAAATATTGAGTCAGATCAAGAAAGGGTATTTATGGCATCTTCTTTAAATAGACCTCACATTGTACAGTTTGCAATTTTCTATATTAGAATCTTAGATTAGTTGCAATATTAAGTGTACTATTGGAACATTTGTAGACTCAAATATTCAATAGTCAAAACTAGGAATATCTCTTGCATCATGCTTTCTTTGTTTTCTGTTTCAAATTCCTCTGTTCCTGCGCTTGGATAATATTGTTGTTTTACATCATTTTGCAGTTCTAGAGATGTATATTTTGTAATATTCCTTCTAACCACATCCCTCCTATTTTGCAGTTTGAATACATTTCATTTTGCTGGTCGAGGTGAAATGAACGTGACATTGGGTATTCCTCGTCTGCGTGAAATTTTAATGACAGCATCAAAGGAAATACTTACTCCTGTGATGACTTGCCCACTTCGTCAGGGTAAAACAAGGCAAGTATGAAGTTGGTTACCTTAGAGTTTGCCATTCTTCAGCTTGTAACCCTGTAGATTAGATGTCTCAAATCTTCGAATCTTATAAGCTTAAGGAGATATATCATATTTGTCTTACTGTCTATAACATCTCACCATTTTTGATGCTGTAACTATTGAAACCTGGATCCTAGATAAACGTTTTACAGCATTTCCTTGAAAAAGAGAGAATTGTATTTTTCCATTTAAGTTGTCAATGGCTTAGTCATAGCTTTGCATATGCATAAACTACAATTGAAACAGGAGTTGTCTTAGTTGTAGATTTGATATATTTTCCTTATTTTTCTTTGCCATCCATATATGATTATTTCTAGTTAACAATTTCATTTGAGTGACTAACAATTTTTATCTCTTGCCAATCTAGCCGCTAATGTCAATATCTTTACATTTTAGTTTTCACCTTACAGTTTTAGAAGGGACCTTCCATCTATTATATAAAATAGATAGCATCATCAATCCATTTGGTAGAGCATTTCCCATACTTTGCTTACTTGGCATCCTCTAGTGAGTGCTAATGTTCTGTGCTATGATTTAGTTCATTTATGGCAGCTTGACATGGCACTCAACAACATTCTAATGTCAGTTTCTTCCCATGTATCTTGCTAGCAAACTATAAAATTCTTTTATTTTAGTATTTACCTCAGCTACCTCTAGAATGACCATTGCATAATATGGGTTGTGAAATCAATAGAATAAGTCTATTGGTTTAATCTATGTAGCCGGTTCTTGAGGTTGGCCCGGGTCCAGTCGGGTTCGCCACTGGTCCGGTCCATCCGGTCCTCCTGCTGGTTCGGCCAGGGTCCTTGCATTTGGGCCTTGGTTCGCCAGTGAAGAACCCGGGCGAACCCGGCAAACCCGGGCGAACCCAAGGCGAACCCAAGGGGGCGTGTGGGCGGCAAAAAGTGCATGTTTTATGTTTTTTTTAATGTTTTTCTTCCCTTTGACTTTGACCCACGCCATGGGAACCCTAAAAGTGACCTCTAAAACATGTTAAACACCTAAACTGCCTCATTTTCATTCATTTGTTTTGCAAACAAGCATTTTCATTTCAAGAGGCTGACTTCTTATTTTAACTTGTTGGATTGACAAAAGGAGTTGAATATTGATTGTTGAAGCTTCTACAACGATTGCATTGCCATTCCTACAGATTTGCAAGTGTTCATTGGCTGCTACAAAGATTGTTGAAGATTATTTTTGCAAAAAGGTATGTTTTTCTCATTTTTTTCTCATTTTTTCATTCTTTTTTGTTTTGTTTTACAAACAGAAACTTTGTTTTGCATCTTTTTTTTTCTGTTCTTCTATGAATGTATACATTGTGCAAGATTCAAAAGAGCTAGGTTTTAATTTTTTAAAAATTATTATATTTTGTTTTCATTCAAATTTTGAATGTGTTGTTTGCAAAACAAATTGCCATAGGAATCACAATGTCAATGGGTTCTACCTCCGGCTCCATAGCTAAACCAAACCCAAAGTTCAAAACAAATGCAAATTCTCCTCTATGGCAGTATGTTGAAATGATAAGACAGCTTCCAGGTGGTGGTGGTTATGTTTGGAAATGCAATGGGTGTGATGTTCAATATTCTAGTTCATACCATAGGGTGAAAGCACATTTGTGTGGCATAACTGGAAAAGGCATCTCACCTTGCCCTGGAAAGAAAGATGCCCCTATTCAACCTGAGACAATTGCAAAATACATTATGGAGCAAGAACTAGCAGATCAACGGGAAGCCCAAAAAGGAAATCACCCTTTGTCAAATAAAAAATCAAAGGGAATGCAGCCCCCATCTAATCCCAATCCCAATATTGTGGTAGAAGACCACCCATTTATGGCCATTCCAAATCTTCAAGCTCAAAGTGCACAACCTTTTGCAAACAAGAGAGCAAAGGGACCTTTGGAAGTTGCATTTCAAAATGAGAGTAGAGCCCTTGCCGACCAATGTGTAGCAAGATGCATATATGCCAATGGACTATCTTTTAATGTTGTTCGTTCTCCATATTGGAAAGAGATGTTGAGAGCGGTTAATGAAGCTCCAAAAGGGTACAAGGGCCCGGGTTATGAGAAGGTGCGTAGCACTTTATTGGATAAGGAGGTTGAGTTGGTTGAAGATGCATTGAAGCCAATAAGAGATTCATGGGTTGAGACAGGTGTGTCCATTGTTTCAGATGGTTGGAAGGACTCAAAAAATCGGCCTTTGATCAATGTCATAGCGGTGTCCCCTAAAGGGGCAATGTTTTTGAAAGCCGTGGATTGTGAGGGGCAAGTAAAAGATGGGCAATTTATTGCTAATATTCTTATTGCAGCCATTGAGCAAGTGGGAGCCCGCAACGTTGTTCAAGTTGTAACGGACAACGCAAAGAATTGTAGAGCTGCAGGGTTGTTGGTTGAGGAAAGATATTCACATATCTTTTGGACACCTTGTGCGGTCCATTCACTCAATCTTATGCTGCAAAAGATTGGGAATAAAATTGAATGGATCAAACAATTGTATACTGAGGCTGAGGACATTCAGATGTTCGTCACCAACCACCACTTGTCTCAAGGGATCTTTAGAACATTTTCAAAATTGGAGCTATTGAAGGTAAGAGAAGTAATATTTACATTTGTCATTTTCTGATTTTCATAATTTGATTGTTCAATCTAATTTAAATTCTTCTTTAAAGTTTATTTTTAAATATTAATTATTTTTTTTAATTTGCAATAGGTTGCAGAAACCCGCTTTGCCTCTAATACAATCGTCTTGAGACGACTTGTGAAAGTTAGGCAAGCACTTTCTAGCATGGTAATTAGCACCAATTGGTCTATATGGAGGCAAAGCAGCACTGAAAGAGCAACAAGAATTAAGAGCATGATATTAGATGACTCATGGTGGGATCGTGTGGAGTATCTCCTTAGCTTCACCGAGCCCATTTTGAGTATGATTCGCTATACTGAATGGACAAGCCATGCATTGGACAAATATATGATGGTATAGACTCTATGATTGAGAAGATCAAGTGCATCATAAATGCAAGAGAGCAAGACCCTGAAGAGACTTTCTTCAAACAAGTGCATACAATTGTTGAAGAAAGATGGAACAAAATGACAACTCCGTTACACCTTCTTGCCTTTGCATTGACTCCAAAATACTACAGCTCTCAGATTCTTTCACAACCAGGAAGGCTTCCTCCATATAGAGATTTAGAAGTGGCTGAAGGGTACAAGGCAGCATTTGTGAGACTCTTCCCTGATCGAGATTTGCGGAGTGTAGTCACGGATGAGTTCACTGATTTTGTGCACTCAAATCATCTAGATGTTGATGCCTCCCGTGATAGGTTCTTAAAGGATGCTCATTCTTGGTGGTACTTCCATGGACAATACTTCCAAAATTTGCAGCCCCTTGCAATCAAAATTTTATCACAAGTAAGTTTAATAAATTTTCATATTTTAGTTTTAAAAGTTTCATAATTCCATTTATAAATTTTTAATTGTTTACTTTGTCTTCATAGGTTGCTAGTTCATCCGCATCTGAGAGGAATTGGAGCACATATTCTTTCATCCACTCAATAAAGCGCAATAAATTGCTGTCAAAAAAAGCGGAGAACTTAGTATATGTGCATTCCAACTTGCGTCTCCTTTCACACAAACAACCTAACTACAAGGACGGGGAGACGAAGTTGTGGGATATAGTGCCAGAGGATACTGACTTGGATGCTTGCAGTTCCCAACATATTGCATATGGGGATGAGGATATCCAACAGGGGCATGGGCACATTAGTAGTGCTAGTGATGGTGCCATTGGCACTTGTGATTCATCTAGTCTTCCTACTACATCTAATGTCAATGTTGACAATGATATGGATGATCTAGAGAATCCATATGATGATTAAAACTTTGAAAGTGTTGTAATATTGAGCTTGAAGTTTGAACAATGAATATTTATCATGCATGTTTTAAATGACATTCAAGTTTATGGTGGTTTTGTTGTTTATATGATGTTATCAGTTATGTGATATTCTAAATTCTAATCCTAATTCATGCTTCTAGGCTGCATATATATATATATATATATATATATATATTTTTTACATATTTTGTAATTTGTACTAACGAACCCAAGACGAACCGAACCCACCCCCCAAAAAATTTTGCCGAACCGGCGAACCGAACCCGCGAACCCGAACCCGAACCCAAGAACCCGAACCCGAACCGGCTACTTAGGGTTTAATGATGATACCATTTGCTAGCATGAAGTCTTCTTTTCACTTGGGGTTAGTTCCTACCTTCCTTGCTACAGAAAATGCACTGTCGATCAGGAGAACGAAGTCTTTCCTTCATTGTAATCGATTCACTAGAGTGTTCATGTGATATCCATAGCCATACTGTGAAAAAATTAAACCAACGGAAAAAATAGATGTTGTCATTGATTTAAATAATAGCAGAGATGAAGATTATGATGAGGAAGCTTCAATAAAGCAGGTGCTGAAAAGCTCAATATGGATACCATCAATATGTCAGGATGAGAACCCTACATAGCTGCTATAATCAAGCAAAAGTTGATGCAACAAATTATCTTGATTTTTGATATTCCAGCTCATAATCATGAGTTTTGTAACTCTACCGACTAGAACATTGATAAGTAGGAGGTATTTTCCATAGTGTGTTGAATTATGATATTGCTGTCTGTTGTGACCTTTTCACACATCACCCCATTCAAAATGGGGACCCCCTAATTTTTGCTCCATTCTGGTCTTTTGGCTTTGGTTTTTGTCTCTCTTTTCTACTGTCTGCCTTCCGGGGGACGTTCCCGCCTTTGCGAGCTTAAACGTGAAATTTGGCCAAGTCTGAAAATTAGGGTTTGTGCTTTCCTGGTCAATTCATGGTCAAATGAAATGAATAAATTGAAATTTGATACTAACATTGATGTCAATATGCTTCCAGCAAGTTTCCACTGAAGTTTCATTAGATTCTGGCAACTTACTATTTTTAGTAAGTGTGCAATTTAGGGTATTTTCTCAGCATTTTTGAAGTTTTAACAGTCACACTGCATTTAGAGCATACCAAGCTACTCACTGGCAAAATTTGAACTGAAATAGACAACTTGCTATTTTTAGCAATCCAGCTTCCAGAGCAAATTTTAGGGTTTATATGTAGAGTTTTTCAGTGCATGTCTGGGGATTCCTTTTGGGTTTTCTGAGACCTTCGCGATGGTGTAACATGCAAAGTGAGATAACAACTTTCAGAGTTCAGCCTTCGGAGGCTATTTTTAGGGTTTGCATGTCAGGGTTTTCTTTGCATGTCTGATGATTCTTTATGGGTTTTTCGAGACCTACGCAGTGATGTGACATGCAAATGAAGATAATCACTTATTCAGGAACTTACTATTTTTAGCAAATTCATTTCGACAGCCGCCTTCCAACACTTCAGAATCACAAACTGATCACAATGCAACAGAAACGAGGTCAAACGGAGGTCATCTAATATGCATGCAAGTTAAATTAGGGTTTCCAGCTTTGGGACCCAAAAAGAGGGGTAAAAAGTCAGAATTTTCGAAAACCGGTGTATCCCACCGCGATCAACATCTCTCGAGCTATCCACCGGTAAAATTTGAGGGCAAACGGAGCACTTACTATTTATAGTAAGTCATTTCAAAAATTGGCTAAAAATAGTAAATCAGTAGCAGGCGCCGATGTCAACAAGCAGGTCACATGGTGAGGAGCACGTCGTTCAAATTTCAAGTCAAACGGAGTTGTGGAGGTATCAGAAGCAAGCAATTACTATAAATAGTAAGTCACCTTCAAAAACATGCTATTTTTAGCAGGTTAGCTCAGAATAGCAGTGTCAATAGGTTAACAAGGTCATGAAGGTCCAGTGTTCAAAATTTCAAAACATTTTGAGCTTCAGAAGTATGAAAATCAAAGGACTTACTATTTATAGTAAGGCATGGAACAGCAGGCAGAAGGAAGGAAAATTTCTAAGTTTGAAAGTTTCATTCTCCTCCCACCTCCAAATGCGCCCATCTCAGCTGGAAGCCAGGAAAATCTTTAAGTGTTTGAAATATCCTCCTGCCTAGCCCAAATGCGCCCTCACAAGAGACATAGAGAAAATTTTCTTAGTATCAAATTTCATCCTCCTCCTATGGCAAAGTGCGCCCACTTTGAAGAGGTTGATAAAAAATTCTAAGGCATAGCTTTATTCCTCTCTCCCTCTCAAATGCGCCCAAATCAAAGCAAGCAAGGAGAAAGTCAAAAATGGTCAAAGATGCTTTGTCCTGCTCATGCCTCCATTTGCGCCCTCCTCACAAGCAAAATGCTAAAAAAGTTTCTAAATAAGAGTCTTATCCTTCACCACCCTCCATATGCGCCCATGCTTCAAGAGGGGGTTAAAGATTCAAAAGAAGTCAAAAGAAGAAAGTCAAAGATACTCATCCTCCTCTACATGCCATATGCGCCCATGTATTAGACTTCATCCACTTCACTACATGATATGCGCCCATCCTCTTGCCTATGAGATATGCGCCAAGTAAAGAGTAAATGTGTTGGTGAAATAAAACTACCAAGGCGTTAATGTGATGTCCCCTCGCTAGACAGTTCTCAGGAACAATGTGTTAGCCCTTTATTGGACCCTTGTGGGCTAGCCAGATTGGTTAGAGGGTCAGTGGTACTTCTGGAGAGTTTGATCGTTTTGGTTTTCAGAGCCAGTGACTGGTTCACAGCAGGCGTTGGCATTTCAGGAGTCCACGGCTTCTGACGGCAATATTCTGAGTTTTGAGCGAGTTATGGAATTTTAAGTGATTAAGTTAATTATTTAACTTAATGTCTTTTTATTAAAGTCACATCGACTTTAATATATTTTATATCACTTAAAATGTTCAAAAAAGGAGATTTAATATTTTAATGACTTAAAATATTAAAAGTGCGCTCAAGTATTAAGTCTTGACTATTGAAAAGACTTAATTAAATATTAAAAGATTTTAATGATTGCTAAATGGCGTATCTTCTTGGAAATGCGTGCCATTTAGGTATAAAGCAATTTTTGGCAATAGAAACTCATCTTTTGACAATTTCACTTTGCCTTGTGCTATTTCTTCTGTGCATTCTCCTGTGACCAGGGTTTGAACAATTTGTCCATTGAGGAACGATAACTCTTCAGTGTTGAGTGCTTTTGAGGCTGTGAAAGATCAGCTGAATCAGTACAGTTGAGAGCTTCATACAGAGGTTCTACAGATACAGACAGAGATTATATATATTCAGATTTCTTGTTGTTTGCAAATAAATGAGGGTTTCTTCCTGGTGGCGCATCCTTCTTCAGAGTCAGAGGCTTCCAGCAGAGATTCTTTGCATTCTTTCCTTGGCCGTACGGCCTACCTTGGATATTGTGCCTTTAGAAAGGCGTGTGAAGGGTTAGGCTGAAACGCCTCCCTTTTGTGTGATTTTTGTCTTCTATCATTGGCGTCCAGCAATTTCAGAGGATTGTATCCAGTTTCGAGGCAGGAGAAATCACATCTGGAGATTTGGCGTGCTTATATGCTTGATTTCACCATTTCCGGCTGTCAAACTGGCAAATTCTTTAATTAAATAATCTGGAGATATTCTGGTATGTGTATCACTTGCAATCTATTTGTCACAGTTAAATAATGCAATCTACACTTCCATTCTGAAGCAAATAGTGTAAATTTACATTTTATGAGCATTTATGATGTGCGCCCCTTCTCTTCTGTCTATCAAAAATTCTCTAAAAAACTAAATAACACCTAAAGACTTAAGAAAATTGGGGTTTTGAGTTGAGAGCCAGCAGGGCTCATCACGCTTAATGTTGAGCAAGTGAAGTTGATGGTGAAATAAAGTGACCTAGGCGTTGAAATTTAAAATATCCTCTTGCAAGTGAGCAATGCACCCAAGGTGATGGAGGTAAATATAGAGGGCGTTGGGATTTCAAAAGAAATATATCCTTCATGACAAGTAAAATGCGCCCAAGACATTGAAGAAAGAAAAATTTCTAAGTGAGTTGAAACATTAAAAAATTTCTCACCACAGGAAGATGATTTGAAGATGAAATAAAATTTGCTAAGGCAAAATTTTCAAAAATGCAAAGTGATTCAAAAATTTTCTAAGGCACAAAATTTTCTTCCTTAATAAAATACGCCTAGACTTGGAGGTGATGAAATTTTCCTGAAGCACGGATAAATTGTTAATGGAGGAAGTCAGAGAACGTTGGCATTGCAGGATGGATTAAAAATTTTCAAGTCAGAGCAACGAAGCACTCACAAAGATGAAGGAACGGAATTAAATTTCATAAAACAATTATTTTTCTAAGGTTCAAAATTCAAGAAAATTAAATGAACCCGTTTGTTGTATACCCATGAATTCGACAAGTTCTAAAAGAAATTTTCTTCTGGGTATTGAGGATTATCGATGAGGAATGGATTTTAAGGTCTTCCACAGCTTGCCAAGAATTTTGAGGTAAATATTTTAAATAGGCACCAGGTTGGTGAATTACCCAAGGGAAATTTGAAAAATTTGCTAAGGCAAAGAATAAGTGTGTTTGTTGAGATAAAGTGTTGTGGTTGATGAATTTGAAGGTGATCGCCTAGATTATTTTTGATCAAATTCTTGATGAAAACATTTTGCTCAAGCCAAAGTTGGATGGGATGTCAGAGTGAACGCCTCAGTCGGAAAAGTGAAGAAAATACAAAGGATGAATGATAATGTTGAAATATTCTAAGGCATGAAGAATTTGAAGAGCAAAGTTGGCTAAAGAGGAACGATGAACCCTTGGAAGTTAAAACGTGAAGATCAGGTAAGTAAGGTAAGTTTATATGATGAAGTGTGCTAATGTTCTCCTCTTGGCTTGTTTTGTAGGAGGAACGTCGAGACCAGGCGGTGGTGAAGTAAATAGTCCAAGATGATAAAATCATGAAGGAAGAAAAGTTGCAAGAAATGGCTAAGTGTTGAGACTTAGTATGTGCCCAACTCAAGTGACAAAGAAGAAATGTTTTCAAAGTTCAAGATGGAGAGAAGAAGGTCGCCATCAAGTACTTCTAAGTTGAAGAACAACATCAAGAGGAAAATCATCATCAAGCAGAATAGTGAGGTTGCAGCCTTAGAATTTCAAAATGAGAACATGCATGCCATGCCAAAAGTTGAAGTTGTTTGATCAAGTCTGCAGTCAAGAACAAGAACAGTGTGAACGCGTTTCAAAACAAGAATCTTCTAGAAGATGGTGGCCATTAATTGCTCATTTATTGCCCCACTCTTCTTTGTGGCGGTTTTTAGGGTGAATCTTGTTTAGGGCTGAGGTGGCACGATCTGGGCCATCCAGCCGATTGTAATCTGAGCCGTCCGTTGGACTTGGCCAACTATAAAAGGGGGAGTCCCCCTCATTTGTAACTCAGTAGAGTTAGAATAGCAGAGAAGGAATAGATAGAAATTGATAGAATAGGAAGTAGAGTAGTTTGATAGTATAGTTTAGATTGAAAAGGAAGGAAAGTCTTCCCTTTGAACACTTTGTAAGAAGTTGTCGTGAATGCTTTCATAATAAAAGAATTTTTCATTGATGGTGATCTCTTCTTTGTTATGAGTAGTTGTCGAGGCTTCTTCATCCTTCCAATTCACGTAGCATCTTGAAGTAGCTTAAAGTAAAGTAGATTTCATTTCATGCAAGTACTTAGTAATTGTGGAATGTGGTGCTTGATTTGAACAAGACTTCGCTTGTCCATACCACTAGCGGGTTCGCTGATGGTGGGTTCGCCCTGCGTGGTCAACTGGATTACTTTTCAAACTTAACTTCGATTGTGATTCACGTGTTTGTATGCATCGTCTTGATGGTACTTGCATGTTGAGTTACAGTCTGAACACCTTTCGCTACTCCTCTGAAGATTGCACCGGTTTTGTGGAAGCTGTCCGAAGCGAGGCAAAGCAAGGCTCGGTTGAAGTCTGTGAGAATTGATCGCCATGTCCCACGCCTTAGAGTAGACTAGAACCTTCTTATCCCTACACTCATTTAATTTCAGTTCATTTCTAGTTAGAATTAGGAAACTTGTGCTCACTGCCGTCATTCGAACCAAAAGGAAACCCTTTCTGTTGTGCTATCAGCTGCTGAACAATTGTGTAAGTCCCCTCGATACCAGCAAATCACAGGCCGAGGGTATTCTATTGTATTATCGGAACCTTGGAGTTGAAAGCATGAACTCACTCGCAATCTTAGCATGCTGAATACTTTGTTCAAGAGAGGATAGAGTAGCCTTCGGTCAACTTTATTCTGTGTTGGTGCAGTCACGAAAATCACATCAACACTATCAGGATTCAACCGTGTAGTTTTACAAGTCAAACTCATTGATCCATGTTTCATGAGTAGTGGTTCACAAGAACCCATCTCTCATGATAATGAATGGTCTACTTAGCACTAATTGCAAGTAGGTGATGCTCACAGAGGTGAAGCATTGGTGATCATCCATTCCAGTACTTCTCCAACTCAAGTGCGCTTAACCATTTAGTTTTCCCCAAAGTTAAGCCCACTTAGCTTGCAACCCCATTTGCAAAACCTTCAGCAAGTGTTGTGCCTTATGAACCATTCATTATAGAGCCCCTTTTTGCTCATCAATTGATAAGTAGGAGGTATTACCCCTTTTGCTCATCAATTGATAAGTAGGAGGTAGATAAGTAGGAGATTAGCCTTTTTGCTCATCAATTGATAAGTAGGAGGCTCTCATCAATTGATAAAAAATACCTCCTACTTATCAATTGATGAGCAAAAGGTAATACCCTCTACTATCAATTGATGAGCAAAGGGCTCTATAATGAATGGTTCATAAGGCACAACAATTGCTGAAGGTTTTGCAAATAGGGTTGCAAGGTAAGTGTGCTTAACCTTGGGGAAAACTCCATAGTTAAGCATGCCTGAGTTGGAGTAGTACTGGGATGGGTGACCTCCTAGGAAGGCCCAACGCTTCACCTTAGTGAGCATTACCTAGATGCAATGAGTGCTAAGTGGAACATTCATTATCATGAGAGATGGGTTTTTATGAACCACTACTCATGAAACATGGGTCAATGAGTTTGACTTGTAAAACTACACGGTTGAACCTTGGTAGCAATACCACAACCAGAACATGTTCGCAGACTGCAAATAGATTGAATGAAATAGAAAAATCAAAAATATTAACAAGAACAGATTTTCACTTCATTTAGATTTTTTTTAGAAAACTTTGTAGCTAAATGCTATGTTGCTGGTATTTGCCCCTGGATCTAGGTCTGACTTGAACTGGATTTGGGATCCAAGTCAATCCTGGTCAAAATTTGCGTGGGGGCGTGAAATACTTTGCAAGTTCACGAGGACAAACCTGGATAGAACCCAACAAAACCTGACAGTACCCAAAATGAACATGTGTAGAAAAGCTGTTTTTTTAATTTAATTTAATTTATTTTATCATTTTTAGAATGAACTGGGACATATCCGTGTGCTTGATTGGGTGTGGATACCATTTCATTTCTTAAAACCTTTCCTGTGCCGGCCAAAATACCCAAGGTCTATGGTTTTGAAATGAATGGAGAATGCAGTTTGTGGGTGCAAGGGTTTGATTGGAATGACCTTTCCATAGTGGGTGGGGCTCTGGGTGAGGGCTGAACACTTCTACAAGCTACCTTATGTCAGTTGAGTTCTTGGCTGAGCCCAGTGACACTGATAGGAGCTTCTGATATGTTTAAATTCTTCTTCATTTTCATTAATTAGTTATCATTTCCCAACATACATATAGAGAGAGAGATCGCCGCCATTTCCTGCTTTCCAAAGTTCCAAACAACTTCCCTCTAGGTGAATCAAAACTCTCTAATACCTGGGGCATTTTAATGTGAAGTGGGGGCATTTGTCAGCTGTGATAATGGTAAGAGGCAGATTTTATCATTAGTGAATATGACTATAGCCTATTATTAAATTGATAATAAGGATTTATTTATTTATTCTTTACTTATTAGTTATTTATCAAGGAAATGTCTTTTATGGTATTTTTTTAAATTTATTAAGGAAATCTTGTGGTTTATTATTGAAATTTGAAACAATGAAATATAGACTTGAGGATATATGTGAATTTTATTTTGTTTTGTACTGACAAACCCAACCCCATATTTGTTATTGCTGGATCCACGAACTGAATCTGCAAACCCAAGCAAGGATCTGAACCAGGATTGCTAAATTGATAAGGAAAGCTTCTTGTATGAATGCAGACCATAATGAGAATAAGAGTAGTTGCCTGGAATTAGAGAAGGAAAATACTGGATACAAATCATGAAAATGCATAGTGCATTCAATTTGCTAAGTTAAATATGCCACGTTCCTCTTGAAATCATTTTCCAATCATGAAAATGCATCTAAAAGACGATGGAGGAAAAATCCCTTAAAAACCTCATCCCTCTAGGTGTTCATGTAATGTGCAAGTTAATTAGAAAATGCAGTAATAGTAGTTGTAAAATATTGACATGGAAGACTGTAATGTCCCCTTCTCAAATGTGATCATTGTAGTTGACCGTTGGCCTATTCTGGAGACCCGTAGGCTATTCGGATGGTAAAATTAGGGTTTCCTAATTTTGAGGAGGTTCTTGCTTGAAGCTTGAAAGTTGGATTGCGGTTTCTTTCTGGGTTTTCAGAGAGCTTCGCGGTGGTATGGTCAGTTTGGCATTTCGAGCAACTTCATGAATTTACTATTTTTAGTAAATTCTATTTTTAGCAGTGGACAGGTTGGGTTCAGTTCAATTGGTCTTCTTCTTCAGTTGGTTCAGCTGGCACTTCAGTTTTTGGCCTTGGGTGCATTTTTCTTGGAGAGATAAGTATTTTTCATTATAATATTATATTTTAATATTATAACATCCCTTTACCTAGCAATACAACTTCATGTTGTTTTTAAAAAGGGGACTTAAAGGGTCAAGGCGTCATTGTGAGATAAATTATGTTTTAAAAGTCAAATATTGAGCTAAGTGAAATGGACGCCTACTTGAGGAGATTGACTTTTATTTTAAAAAGTGAAATATTTGATTAAAAGGAAAAAGGACGCCACTTTTGGAGGGAATGTGTTTGAATTCAAAATTAGGGTTTGGACGCCCTTCTTGAAGGTTCTAGAAGGCTCTTCTCACATCTATTTATTCTGGCCTCAGCTCTTCATTTGGGATCTTTTGTCTACTACATCGTTATGCTGCTGAATTGTCTTCAGGCACTCGCTTCGAGGAAAGCACACCTCCTAGCATTGGCTCATCTTCTTGCTTGAAAGATAGCAACTAGTTGAGAGGATAGTTGTAATAGGTTTGTTATTGCATTTCAGTTGAATGTCTAGCATTTTTGGAGTTGTAGCTTGCATTTTCTGTTCATTTTGTAGTTGTTGAATGTCATAGTGGAATGTAAGAATTGCTTATATCTCAAGAAAATAAAATACTATTGTTCTGGGCATTGTTTAAATCTATTTCTCCATGAGGGGTGACCATGTTTGCAAAGTTTCGGAATTTATAATGCTGATTTGGATTTTTTAGAACAAAATCGCCCTTACTGCTGGGCCGTACCATTTGAGGAGCTCTGTGTTTTGTGCAAAAAATAAATATTGGCTTTTTGGGTGGGTTTCAGTGCCTTGACTTGAGCACCAGCCTTCTTAGGGAATATTGCATCTGATATCTTGTCATTTGGTGAAGTTATGAGTTAGATATGTGCATTTAGCTGAGTTATGTTGTTGCTGATTACTCATTTCAGTCGCTGGTCTGTTGTAACAGTCATAAGTAATTGCAGTTTGTGAGTAGTCTGAGTTTAGAGAGGTTGGTTATGCATTGTGAAAGTCTTCTAGGTCATTGCATTATTGATGAACTTGAAAAATTGGGCTCTAGCAAAGCATTCTGATATATTTTAAGCTGTTTAGTAGTACTAACAGCAATTCTCTTCTTTATCTTTCATTATATCTATTGTAATTCCCACTGAATAAGTGGAAGAGGCTGGCTTGCCGCCTATTTACTTTTAGTTAAGTAGTTTAGGGACCCTCTGACCATATGCTCGCCATTACTCGGCGCCATTCTTGGTTAGGGTTACATTTTGTTCATCATGCATTGATCCTCTGACCATATGCTCGTTTGCACAGGCGCATTCTTGGTTAGAGTTCCCTTCAGTTAGCATTTGCATTAGATCATCTAACCAATGCTCACACCTTGCCCACATCGGGATCCTGGTGTACATTCTGGTTAGAGTTACTTTCCGCATCGTTTTGGTTTAGTGCTAACCTTAACGGGTGAGTGTTCATTGTAATTGCATTGTGAAAAAACAAAAAAAAATTGGTCCGGTTCTTTACAAAGACGGCCAATTTCAAATGGCTATAACCACCATATAGGGCAACTGCACAAAGATATATATGAGAATAATCCAAAAAATAGCAATAAATTCTATATGAGACACATGCAACCACAAATTAGAATTTTTTATCAATTGCCTGTTTAGGAAATGTTAATAGAAGCATTTAAGGAATGGTAAGTTAGAGCTTGATTGAATGTTGTTTGAACCCTTTTGCATGGGCTAGGTAATCAGTTTCAGTGCTGCATGGCTGTCATACTTTAAAGGTGAAGATGACAGTGAGTATTGTGTTGCAGCTTCAAGAGTTTTCCCTAACCATAAGATAGCTTTGCTTGAATTATCTTGAAACTCTAGGAAAGTTAGAGCCACCAGTATTTTTATGGACCCCAAAGATGGGTCATCCTTCTTTTGATAAAAAATTAACTCAATATGCATGCCTTTGAGTGTGAAGTAGCTATATAATGGCCTTAGAGGGCATATACATAGGGTATTGACAACTGTAAAGAGGAGGGAAGTTAATAGTTTAATACTTTTAATGGTGATATTGAAAACGGTAAGCTGAATCATTTTGAATGGAGGTTGACCAAGGTTTTGATATGCTTTTTATCACAAAATGTCCTGCAGTTTACTAACTATAGCTAATATATGTATTCTAAATAGTAAAATACCATATTGAAGTTATTCTCGTTGTAAGGCTCCTTTTAACAGTGAATTTGAATGGTAGAATTGTTTGTTTTATGATTTCTGTAAAGAACCACAAATTGTATACAATGATGAGATTTTCAATTTTCATACCATGTTGAGTGCTCAGATGTCAGATTATAAAATGTTGTAAATCCTTAAACTAAAGTGAATTGTTTTGTTGAATTATATAGCTGAGAAAGTGCTCTGGCTTCAAAAAATGGATGATGACTACCGAAAAAAAACTTATTATGGAAATTTTTATTGACTTATTCATTTTTGGGTTCAAGTCATAGATAATTTCTTTGGTTTGCATGACAATTTACAGGGAGGATGCTGAAAGAATTGCTGCAAAACTTAGGAGAATTCGATTTGCAGATCTTATAGAAAGTTTAGATGTTTGTAAATTACCCTTTTCTGTACAAAATGGGCAAGTGTTTACTGTGTACAAGCTCAAGATAAAGCTTTTTTCCCCAGCATATTATCCACCATATTCAGGTGTAACACTTAAGAAGTGTGAGAATGTCTTTCATAGCCAGTTCCTATGGATCATGAATAAGAAGGTAAAGGCAGCTGAAAAATTGGCCAGAAAAGGTGGACAGGATGCTATTCGGATTGTTTCTGATTCTCGAATTGTGGGAGATACAGCAGGAATCAGTGATGATGATTCTCTAGTTAAGTCAAAAGGTGGGGAGCAAGTAGAAGATGAAGATGATCAGGATGAAGAAGCGAATGATGAAGGAGCAGATGCTCAGAAAAGGAAAGCACAAATGACAGATGAAATGGATTATGATGACGAGGTTGATGAGAATGAAATGTCTCTTTGCAATGAAGACAATCAATTAGAAGGGGAAGATAATGATGACAATTGCAGTACTGTGCAGGATGAAGAAGCTGAAGATGAAGATATTGAACAGGAATTTTTTTCAGGATTCAGTAAGAATCAAAATGAAAGCATAATAACTGAGAAAAAGGCTTCAAGCAAGAATAAATATCAGCAAGACAGAAATGCAGAAGGGGGGAGAATTTTCGAGGCTGACTTTCTTTTACCTGGAAATACAAATATTTTACTTGCTCAAGTATGTAATGTACTTCTCTACCTCATATTTTGTTATTGGGAAAGGATGAATATATATAGAACTTTAGAAGTATGTGATTTAGGTTAAGAGATGCATACTACAGAAATTTTAATCAAAATGGTTTTACTACTACTCATAAATTAATTTCATAAAAATTTGTGCTGAAAATTGCAGATTGCAGAAAATGTTGCAAAACAGGTTTTTGTCCATTCTGTCTCAAATATTGACCGTTGCTCCATCATAGACTATAATGGGGATCCCAATATTCCAGCACTTCAGACAGATGGAATTAACTTTAAAGCCCTATTGATGCTTGGTGATGAACTTGACTTGGCTAGATTAACAACAAATAACATAAATGCTATGCTTGAAAATTATGGTGTTGAATCTGCTCGTGCAACTATTGTTGCAGAAGTGAGAAGTGTATTTGATTCCTATGGCATAGCTGTTAACAGTCGTCATTTGAGTTTAATAGCAGATTTCATGACATTTGATGGTGGTTTTAGGCCAATGAGCAGAATTGGTATAGGTTCAAACACATCACCATTTCTTAAAATGACCTTTGAGACAGCCACCAAATTCATCGTGGAGTCTTGTTTGCAGGGGGAGACAGACTGCCTGGAATCACCATCTTCCCGAATTGTTCTTGGGCAGGTTGCAAAAGTTGGAACTGGCTGTTTTGACATTTTACAGAACTTGGAAGTATCATGATCTTTTCAAATGTCATTATTCTTGGTCATTGTGTCACTGTATTCTTTTACTGTAATCATTTGTTAACCAAATTCAACTCAATGTAACTCATTAATGCACATAACTTTTTTCCTCAAGTATGAATATCTTGTCATGCTTGCATTTTTTGAACTCGTAATCATTGAAGCAGGTTGGAATTTTTAATGGTCAAGGACATCATCTTTGGTTATCAGAATGCACCTTGATCTTTTATCTGAAGTTATACCAGTGTTAAACATCTTAATATGAGGGGAGTTTTTATCTCATCCATGGAAACAGGTTCTAGTTTTTGAAAACAAAGCACCATCTTTCTTTGTTTAACTTCAGTTTTGAGTGCTTTGGAGATCATTAAGGGCATGGTAGTTTTATAAACTTGCAGCTCCAATTTAAATCTAAAAATTTCAATAGAATGTGAGGCTCAATATTGCAGATTATTGAAATGAAGTTCAAAAAATTCTACTTGGAAGTGTCGTATAGTTTCTCTTTTTCAAGGCTTCCACGCCCATTGCCTTCGGTGGCCAAAACTGAATTTGGGATGGCCATCTCTTGCTGATCTTAATGGGTATCTATTTTCCAAGCAGGGTTACCATTCTATGGTGAGTCAGGAGATGCTTAAACATGCTCTGGTAAAACACCCTTGTAATTGAAATAATACTTGTGTTGCCAGTCCTTTTCCCTCCATGGCAAAGTTTACCACATTTTCTGGAGAAAGTGATAGGTGGAACAATTAAAAGAGATGGCCTTTCCTCTAATAAAATAAATCTTAAGGTTGATCTAAAAAAAATGCTATGGCAAAGTCTTTAGTTTTATTTAATGTTTTCGTATTAATCAAGTGTTTCAATAGCTAGTAAGCTTTATAGAGAGAGGGGAAGTAGGTACATGAAACTTGCAGTCTAAATGGACACATGAAAACTATGTTTGAAGTTTTGTTTAAAAGACACATCCTACGAAATGTTTCCTCTCCTACTTGGTTTGTAGTACTGGTAAGAAAATGTGTTTCTCGCTCAGCTTGTGCACTTATACTTCAAGCTTACCTTAATATATCTTTTGTGTAATAATTCAACTGTATCTTATCATGAAAAGATTTCTCACTTTCTCTTGAGTGGCCTTGATTTAGGGTACCATATTTTTTAAGGTATATATGCCTTTAAATTTCAGGTCATATCTTTGCTACACTGTTATTTGTGGAGATGTAAACTCTCCTACTATTTTGGCAGCACTACTAGAAGTTGCCTACAAGGTTGACGAATTGATTTTTTTTCCCTGATGTTACCCCTAATTAGTGACCTTAGAGATGGCACAATTGACAGGTGTTTCACTTTTGTCTTCCCTATCTCATTCCCTAAGAAAATGAGGCATGTGCCCCCTCTTTTTTATGTTGTGCTCGTTTCCATCTTTTTCTGCTCAATCATCTACCCACACTACATTATTTTATGACATCCATGCTCATTTTCAGTTTTTGAATACTGTCGTAGCATTAATGTAGTCATTAGATATCATATTTAGATTTTGTTCTACAAATACAGAACATTTTCTAATTCATACCCAGTAAGGTATCTATAAAACTAATTCCATGAGAGACTTCTAAAACTAATTCCAACATAGATGTGTAGTCTGTTTTGAAATTAGTTTAGAATTCTATTTGTGCTATGCTGTTTGTGTTAAGGTTTAACATTATGGTTATGTTAGGATGCTTTCCCGAATATGGATAATTGATAAGAGTAAACTGGATATAAAATAGGGGAGAGGGGCCAGTAGTCGTGTGGGCTAACTTTCTCAGTATGTAGTGGTTGCATGGAATATCATAGGGCCTCCGTTTTTTTATGAAATGCAGACTGATCTCTTATCCATCTGTAACTAACGTTTGGAGGTGTGACTCATCACACAACTTGCCACATCAGCATATCTACTAAGAAGTATCCAAAATTTGACTTTTAAAAGATTAGGCTGCAACCTAATCATGGTACGCCTAGTAGTTGAGCAAAACTATATGCAACTTAAATGGACCAAAAACCTATTGGCAACCATAAATCTTTGTTATCTCTAACTTTTATATCCAACACAAATAGACCAATAGTTGAATACAAAACTATTTGTTATAAAAACAACACATTATTATTTAAAATACAACTTATCTTCAACAAAAATGGAACAATAGTTGAACACTAAAACTTTTTGATAATCTTTGACATTTCATGGGAAAATACAAGGTATTTATTGTGCTTACCTTTTATATTTGTGATAGGACAAAATATTAATATGAAATACTCCATTGCATATGCATTGCTACTCCAATAGTTGTACACATAAGAACAATATTTTTTCACTATGATAACAATACTTGTTTCGATGAGTGGTTTGGTTTATTTTATTAAATAATCATCTTATTTTATAAATAACACACTTATGGTGGATAGTTATGATACTTTATTTGAGACTATTATTTATTTCACTTTTTAATAAATGTATTTATGTTTTTTTTATTTAGCATTTATAGGTTCTCATGTGTTCAAATATGAGTCCATTTTGATCAACATTTGGTTTTTTTTTATTTACATATGGACTTATTTGTTTACAACATTTAGTATGAATATGTGGTAAGACTGAATATTATAAGCACAAGTGCTATAACAACAATCAGACCCTTTGCAACTATTGGCCCCTCTCCCCTACTCAAATGAATACATTATTGCAACCATAATTTCACATCTTCCTATTCCAATAGGTTTTGTACTTCTTGTAATGCTCACTAAGTTTGCATATGTTGGTATTAGATAGTGTATTGGCAACATGGAAAGCATAGCTTTGCAATTGAATGATTTAATCATTTATTTTCTTTTGTTGTGTCTACAAGGGACAAATATTAGGCAGAATGATTTAAGAGTCTTTACAAAATACTAATAATTTGAAGGCGAACTTCTAAAAAATCTAAGCATATGCAACTTGATTGTGTGTGAAGCAACACAATGATGTGACATTTTCGTGCACATTGTCAAGACCTATAGAGTGGGTTGCGAGTTATGCAAGTTGATAAAGGAGATGATAATAAGAGGTGAGATGAGTTTATATTTATTTAAAGATTCTCTTGCTTTTTCCTCGTAATGCTAAATGATACAATCCTCACAACTAAAAAAATTGATGGTTTACTATTAGGGATGGTCTAGAGAAAGACTTGTAATCATTCTTTGGAGCCACATCGATTTGACTCTGATATCATAAGTGGAGGCATGGATCTTATCAATGATTTAAAGACTAGCATATCTATCTTAGATAAATTTATGTAAAAAGATTTGTAATGAGATTATTTTTGAGGTGCTTGTTTTTAGAAATATTGAAGGCATTTTGTTCATTTGTAACATATCAATCATATCATCAATATAGAATCTCTATTATGCATGCCTAGTTGCAACACTTTCTTTGTGGTTGATTATTTTTCCTGGCAAAGGTCCTCCATTGAAGATTGCAGCTTCAGGGACCCTGTGCATCCATAATCTCAATAGAACCTAGCTATCAATTAACCAATAGTCGTTCCTCGACCAACAATAAATAAGTCTGCGTACCAACTATGTCACCTAGAACCAAAAAAATGGTTAGTAGAGATCTTGCAATGCAACTTTTCTCCCAAAGTTATGTAAGTATTATCAGTGGGTTTAATAGATTGAATATTAGAATTAAGATAATTTACAAGTAATATTATTAAAATTTATGTGAATAATCAATGTAAAAATCAATATATGATAATTTAGTACGAATTTCAAAATAAATAATTAACATGATAAATTTAATAACAAATTGATATAATTCAATTAGATTAACACCAAAATAAATTATATAATACTCCCAATATAATACATCAATGGTTTTTAATATTTATCTGAATCATAACACTTGGAAAAGCCACTCTCACCCTAGGAAGATGTCAATGGTATTGGTTCTCGCTATGGAACATGTTGGACTTTTGTAAAAATAGTTTGTGCCTACTTGCACAAAAAGGTGTGCCTACTCACACAAAGTATTGGCCAACACAATCTTGGGTGTACTTTGTACTTTGAGTTAGCCACAGTCTACGCACCCCTCTCCAATGCCCATAGCCCCACCAAACCTCTTCCTTCTTCCTTGAGTGTTCTCCATGTCCCTTTTCAAGTCTCACATAAATTATTTATATAAGCCTTAAGTGGTGTTTCCAAACCATCACACCCTTTCATAAATGTTGCATTTTATTATTATTTAAAAAATATAATTTTTTTCCTTTTTAAAAAAAATCTTAAATATTCTCCATTAATATTTATTTAAACCAAGGAGCATATTATCCTTTATTTTTCTATTTCCTTCTAATGCTTTCATAACTTTTTTGTCACTATGGGTTCATAACATTTCTCTCCCTTGTAATTTAGTTGTTCTTAGTAACTCAAGTTAAATCTACATAACAAATCACAAAAAATAATTAGGATATTAGTAAATCTATCACTTCAATTTCATATATAGTTTTGTTTCACCAATTCTAGATCTTATCCAAGAATTCTTTCTAGTTTAGTTTTATTCATAATTAGATCAAATAGAAATACCTCACTAATAAATAAAATGATTAAAACTATAGATGTACTTTTGGATGAAGGAATCGTGATTTTACAAGAATCTTAAATGTGAGTTTATATACTAGATCTTCCATCTTGTAACTCAAAGAAAAACATTTTATTCTTATTCAATATAAATTATTTCTCATATTAATACATAGACTAATGAACGATATGCATAACACATGTTATCATCTATTGCTAAAACTCAAAATATATTCCAAGATGATAATTATGCACTCCAAACTAATGAATCCTCTTTCCTATACCAAATAAAATTGAATGGAAACAAGTACACAATTATCATTTAAACACAGTTCATATATATATGGTAAAAATATTTTTTCCATTAGACTTTCTTTCAAAATTTATCTTTATTGTTTGTAAGAGTTGTCCATTCATTCGATTAGTCATCTTCGTCCCCTTGCAAAGGAAGGGGAAATATATCCTTGGGGTACTCTAAAATGCATCCAACCATAATGCCTTAACATAGATCCCTCCCAAACTTAGAAAACTTGTGGCACACAACCTCCTTTACTCTTTTTTGCTTTTTGAGGCAACAAAGGAATGTTGGGAGAAATGTTCTCACTTCCCGTAAGATGAACATTGGTAGGGAATAAAACATGCTCCACGTTATCATTATCAAACACCTTTTTATTTGACAAAAGTTGAACGTTATGAACTACGAAAGTAGACAACATAAGATAATCAACATGCTCTATAGAAGAGGGGATACAAACAAACTGCTTCTCTACATCCTCATCCTTGGTCTCTATCACCATGCAAGAAGAGAATCTTGCTTCTGGGGATGAGTTTCTGGGTTGGGGGAACCAAAGGCATAAGTTTGGAGATGATAAGGGGACGGTGCTGACCGGGGGGGGAGGGGGGGCGGTGTTGAAATACATATAGTACTTAAAATAATAGTTATAAATTACATATGAAACTTTGACAAACTAGTTTTAAAAATTTGAATTTTGAAGTGAACATTAACTTAGTGTCACTCCTCTTCTTGGTTTTCTTCTTGCTCCTCCTCAACCCTTTGCTCTTCATTTTCATTCTTTCATCTTACACTTGAAGCTTACTCTCACACTCACACTATTAGCTTCTTGTTATTTTTTTTATGAATTGAAATGTAGATAGGAGGTGGTTTTATAGAATTTGTTGGGTGTGAGTGGAGCCCATAGGCCATTAGAGTTCACCCTTGGGCATGGAGTTCAACAAAAAAAATGTTTTTTTAAAGATTTCTTTTTGGTTGTCCAGCCGGTGGAGATTCCTCGTCATCCCCAAGACGGTCAAGAGACTCCTAGGAGTTCCTCAGACGTCTTAGGGATATACCAGAGTCCTCGACATCTTGACGACGTTTTAGGGATGACGACATTGGTGGTAGGGTGACGAAGGGATGTCCCTCCCAAGTCCCCAAGTCTTCGAGACATCCTCGTCTCGAAAACATGGGTTTTCGGGGGGTGGATGTGTTAGCTCTCAAAAACGTAGGTAAGAATACCTCAAGAGGTTGCCAATCTCTTGGTACATTTTAGGGTAAAAGACAAGGTCGAATGGCTTAGACCTTCTACTCTTCAGGTGTTGCTAGACCTAGGCGGGTGTACCTATATGTGTGAGGCAGACTTGACTTGTGATTATCTCTTTTGAAGTGTTTTGCCCACAATGGCAAATGGGAGTGGACAGATACAACTTGATTTGTAATATTGAAAACTAAAACCTAATATGTTTAGTTAACAGATGTAAAAAATGAATGAGACTAAATGATAGAATGCAGAGACTAGTGCCTTATTGGGTATGCGGAGTCAAATGAAATCTAAATGAATAACTTCCTTCTCGAGAACGTTCAAATTGTTTGGCATATATTCCAGTTTATAACTTGTATAAACATGCAAGACTACGACTACCAAGTTCTTCTTAATGATCCAGATGAACTTCCCTGACTACTATGATCAATTAAAAGGATTTAATCTCTCTTTGAAAGAACCAGTTAATTAACTACACAGATACAACAAATGTGTACTGATAAATTGATTATAAACTTGTTACATCAATTTAAATAACCAAAAAACATTAATCTTGGAGACAACTACAGTAATGCTTTGAATGAACACAACAAACAATTGACACCAGAAGTACGCCAGCACATTAAATGATTCTCATTGATATCTCCATATTTTCAAACATGCATCATAGTCTCATATTTGCGAAACATTGTATTCTACTGTATGTATTCTATTTTATCTTCTATTTTATATCTTATATCTCTATTTCATTATCGAAACAAATATTTATACATCAAAAACGTGAAAGGACGTGTCCTTTCAGAAATGTCACATATTAGAAAATAGATTAAGAGATGATTAGGCTCTGTTTAGCCATAAATGAACTTTAGACAAGTGATCCAAATAATCCCGATGCTCGTGCGTATCCGCATCTCCAACTGTGTTCCGGATTGAGATCTCCATCTTTATCATCCTTTCATTCTGCTCGCTTGCATCCTCCAACGTCATGTTTTCAGCAGTAGCAACCCTCAGGATTTCATGTAGTATCGACTCATTCTCACCTTTCCATCTGGTTTCTTCCTTTAATTCCCCTCTATCATCTGAGAATGTAGTCGATGTTTTCTTAGCAGCATTTGTCAATCCTTGTGCATCCCCTTGCAATTCTTCATAAAAGTTTTGATGTCTGTTTATAAAATGATTTGTAGCTTCAATTGCTACACTGTTAGAAATATCTCTCTGGTTCACCTCTCGGGACTTCTCCATAATTCGTTCATTCATCCTTTCATGTTCTTTTAATGCAGCCAGCGTATGTGAATATTTTCCCCAGAGTTTATTCAACCAAGATGTTAAACTAGCCTGTCTCTTCTTGATTATTGCCACAAGTGCATCATAATTTCCTTGGGAGTAGGCACTTGATCCTTCCCAATGATCTTTTGACTGAGAACTTTCACCTCGGGTAAGCAGCTTGGGTGTCTTCATAGTAACACCTAACAAATCTT
>VDFB02155738.1:0-25717 GCA_007258455.2 Sequoia sempervirens
ACAACTAAGTCCTAGATTTTCTATCAAGAATGCTTACTCAAGTAATGTATAACTATTCTTGAGTTCTTTTATTAACTACTTGTTGAGTGACTTTGTATTAATAATCGGGTCCTTGGAAAAGAAAAACCTCTTTCCTTCCTCGATATATTCCTTATAGGAAACACCCTGGTAGGGTATTTGAAAAGGATGTCTTTATACTTTTTATAACCTTATGTACGTCTTGATGACGACATGGTGTTGTCCATATGGCTAAAGACACCTGAGAGTGGGTGAGAAGGTGAAACCTAACTTATGTTGGAAGATTAACTTAGATCAAGATCATTGATATGAAATGTTAGTATTTCCTTGATATTATATTGGTGAGGGAAAACCTTGAAAATTATGTTTGTTCATGTACATATAGTGTGAACTCAAACAATGCCAAGTGGTCTAGGAAAGACTAAAAGCATTTGGTTCTTATGATTAGTTATACTTATTTTTTTACCTTTGGAGAAGCAAGGATGTTGATATTTCCATGCGTTGGGTTAGAGAAGCTAAACCCTAGTATTGAAACAAGGAGGATATAGAACATCTATAACTCTTATGTCGGATATGAAATTGAACTTATATATTGATTGATAGTGAAAGGTCGAAGAAAACCATAGATCAAGACAAGAAGTCTTTATAATACCTTAAGAGATTCTACGATAATGTCAAAACTCGTTTTAATGCATCAAGATGTTGGGTATTGAATCTAGAGAGTAAAATGACAGGAAGTCATAAACCCTAGATATTGCAAGGATGCAATAAGGGACTTTTAAAAGGGTTGAAATACCTAAATCTTTACATTGAATGAATATCCTAGATTAAGGATTAGTTCTAAGTCAGATTGGCTAGAATGGATTTTCTTTAATGACTAGTTTGAGTCTAGAGTACCAAATAAAGTAAGAAAAACTATAGGATGAGATAGTTTCTAAGACGAGTCAGAGGTGTGTGTCTAGATGGAACGACCAATCAAAATGATCATACTTAGCTAGAAGGGATCTAGAGTTGTATGGTTGATTGAGTTTTGTAGTACACATCACTAGGACTCAGATGGTGAAACTGGCAGTTCCTTATATCTATACTCTTCGAGAAGGGCAGGGTTACTTCCAGTTTGGAAGTGCGCGGGGGACCACTTGAGTCCGTGGTTGGAGGAAAAGCACTCGGATGATGCTCTCCCTCTGTAGCAATAGACTCTCTGAGGCTTGTGAAGATAGAGATCGACATTCCAGATGCAGTGAACTCCATGTTCTGGCTTATGATAGAAAAATCTATGAGGTAAAACTATTCTTTATGCCAAATTTATTTTATGTGATATAAATGAATTCTGTAAGGAATTAGCTTGATTCTAGTTATGATTACATGTGAATTCAAGTTTGAATTTATCTGGAAAAGTTGTACTTTATTCTTGTGCTTATGCAAATGTTTTCATTTTTTTTTAAAAAAAATTCTCTCATGTTTACTAAGTTTATTTACCTTCTAGTAAATTCTTGAGTTTACTTTTGTATTAAGAGGTGGAATGTTACAAAGCTCTTATTGGTATGGTGGCAGTTCAGGGGCAAGTGACTATTCATCTTTGTTGGAATTCACGTGTCTACCTAAACCTGGAATTTTCACATGGGAAACAGTGCAAGGGAAGGTGCTAACGACTGATAGGTTTGCGTTATTTGGATATGCTGGCCCATCATTGTGTGTTCTTTGTAAACAAGTAGAGGAATCTGGTGAGCATTTTTTCGTTGGCTGCCCTTTTGTGCAACATTGTTGGACTTGGCTATGCATGAAATTGAACTAGCATTCAACCCTGCCAATTAGGCCTGTGGAACTACTTCAGAGCTAGCCAAAGTTATATAAGAATGCAATCTTTGGTATATTATGGATTACTAGCCCATCAATAGTAATTTGGGAAGTTTGGAAAGAAAGGAATAGGTGTATCTTTGAGGATAAATCAATGTCCTACCAATCTCTTCTAAAAAAAATTGAGGCATGCATTGTAGAGATGGTTAATGCAATGCTGGTGAAGAATAAGGTTAGAAATTTGGTCTTCACACCTTGGGATGCAACAATGATGAAAAATTGGCATGGACTCAAGCCCCCCCTCATATTGGTGATGGTGGCATGACAACACAATTGGCGAGAAGTCAGTTAGTTCAAATTGAACTTTCATGGTGCCTCTTGAGGCAATTTGGGTATATTTGGGGTGGGTTGCATTGTGAAGGATTGGTAATACAATATAGTTGGTAGATTGGCAAAACCTCTTCAGATTGGTACAAACATTGTGAGGTTGCATTGTGAGGTAGTATGGAAACCTCCAGAAGTCGGTTAGTTCAAATTGAACTTTCATGGTGCCTCTTGAGGCAATTTGGGTATATTTGGGGTGGGTTGCATTGTGAAGGATTGGTAATACAATATAGTTGGTAGATTGGAAAAACCTCTTCAGATTGGAACAAACAACGCAGTAGAGTTGTAGGCTTTGATTTTGGGTTTGAAATTTTTCTGAGAGCTAGGAATAAAGAAATTAGTGATAGAAGGAGATTCCTCTTTGGTTATAAATGCCTTAAGAACCAGACAATTGGTACATTGGAAATTAAATGTGAGCCTAGAGTTGGCCATTCAATTGTTAGGTGGATTTAAAATGGTGACAATCAATCAAATGTTGAGGGAAGGTAATATAGATGCAGATGAGCTCTCAAACTTGGGCGCGGATGGTATGGAGCAAAAGGAGATTCTTTAGGTGGTTTTCTGATCTAAAACAAATTGTGGGTAGAAGGGTGGGAAACTTTCCACATGGGATTGTGGAAAGTCTGTTTCAGGGGGTAAGATAGGGCGAGTAAGGCAAGTGGATGCCCCGTCAGCAATAGTCACATGGCTTGGTATTCATTTCTTTGCGAGTGCTTGATAATTACTATGCAGACTCACTATACCCAGCTTTGATGTGAGCTTCACACTCGTTTGCATAATTTTTATCCTCCATTTCATATTGATGCATTCATGACACCATATGGTAGCAGGGATTTGTGGTTTGGGCCACATAGGGTGGAAATTTCACCTTGTATAGCGTAATAACCTCGTGCACATTTTAAGTCATTCATTCTCTCAAAGGTGGTATTTGGGTTCTACATTCTCTTCTCTTAGCTCTAGGAAAGTTTGGGGGTTTCTTCAATGGCGGAAAAAAAAATCATGGTGTACATGTTTTTTGATTCTTTGGTTTGTTTTGGGGCTGATACCCTAGTTCAACTTGGGAGAAAATAGTGTCAAAATGCTTTCGGGTGTATTTCTAACCAACGCCTTAAGCATATCCTCTTGAATATAGATCCACACACAGTGGTGGATATTAAAATGGTTTTAGGGAGGGAGCATCTGGTGCCCCATGAGACTCTCTAGGTGAATTCTCAAATAGTTTCTCGAGGTTCCTAGAATCCTTGTTGGATCTCCATATTGCTAAAGATGAAGCGAAGGCATTGGTTTTCAAGCTTTTCAAGAAGGTTCTGATGGAGGGGATGGATGAAATTCTCAAGGTGGCGGTTCCTGGGGTTGGGGTGCCGAGACCTATGGACTTGGAGCTGGTTAAGAAGCAAGGTGAGATCATCAAAATATATCCATTTCTTCTAGATTTGAAGGGCACAACTTTGGTGTGACACAGGATGGTGGCGGCGGTTGGAGTAAATTTCTTGAAAAAGAAGATGAGGCTGGTGGAAGCAGAAGGGTTCAAATGGATTGCAAAGTTTGATGCATTCACAAGGGAAAATGGTCTCATGTGAAGGGGTCTGGTGTTTAGTTTTGGGTACATACAGGTAATCATGTTTTAGTTATATGTTTGGTGGCTTGCCCAGTTATGGGCATTTTTGTCTAAGTCTTGTAATTGATCTTTCTATCCTTTTCTATAATTGAGGTTGTTGTTGGCATTTATTTTTAGGGCTTTTCTGGGGTTTTTTGGTGGTGGCCATGCAAAATTTAGTCAAATCTTGTATCTACAGACGTTTGTATCCCTCTTTTTGATAGAAATCAATACAATCTTTATTATGGAATGAAAAAAAAAGTTGTACCATATTTAATATTTAAAAGACACACATATACATGTCGGGAGAATGTTATCTATAATGAACTTACTCTATTTTTCCTTTGTCTCACCATTAGGGAACACTATATTTTTATAAATTATTAAGTTATTACAATGCTACAAGTTTTAGATTATTTGGAACTTTAGAACTTTAATAAACCATGAAAATTCAAGATACTTGTAATTTTAATTCTTATACATTTTACAAAGAAAGATAAAGGTGTTATAAATTGAGTTTTTGTGGTGTTTTGATTATTTTTAAATAATACAACTTTGTGGAGGAAGTATATGATACTACATAAATAAATCCAAGGTATTTAAATACATGTAATTAATAAGTATATAATTAATTTAGTTAGGATCAATTATTGAAATAATTATGTTAAAATTAATAAAGAGAATTGGGGGTATTTATCTCTTGAATCAATAATGAAAGAATACTACGAATATGATGTCAAATTCCACATTTAATATTTGAAGGGCATACATATACATGTGGAGAATGTCATCTACAATGAAATTTTTTATTATGTTCCAATATTTTGGTACACTATTTTTCATAAATGACTAAATTATCATATGAAGACATGTTTATAATTCTACCTTTACAATGTAATGATATTTTAAAAGTACAATATCTATGAGTTGAGATTTTTAAAAAATATATTTTTTAATGAGCCATTATTTACTATTTTTTAGTATAAATATTTATTGTTGTAATTATGGAAATTGCATATACATATGCCTTTTCCCTTACATATTGGGCCTTTAGCAACTTGGTTGTGTTTTATGCATTAAATAGTTACAAGATGGTATATTTTTTGTAGAAGTTAAAGAAAAAATTTATGCTAACATGCCCTCATCATCACTTATCCCTAAGGTCTATATTTCATCTCCACATCTATTCTTTCATTACCTTGTCTTAGATCACTAAGTACAAAAATGATCAAGGTTAATTTTGTAGCCATTGATTTGAACCTTCTTCAACCTTCAAATTTAAATTTTAAAATTTGGGCCCAAGTTTTCTTCTCTTATTACTAGTATGTACTGATTAAATCATAATTCATTTATATTTGCTAGTGGTGGTAGTAATGTTAGTGGTAGAAATAATCATAATAGTGGTGGTTTTGGTGGTGGAAATTGTTCGAAAATAATGTAATGTATTACATAGGTAGTTTCATATGAATGCTTCAATTGCTCACAATTATTTCAACTGTTCAAACCGCTTCCTTCACCATCGCTTCTTCACCTCTTTATATGCAATTATAGTAACATTGATTGATACAAAAAGACACTGAATGTTAATGCATTTTATACCTTCATATGGTATCAGAGTGAACGATTTGATAAATGTGTTTTCTTGGCATGGCATAGAAATCTGTTGTGAATACATGTGGCACAAAGGTGTTGACAGACTTGGACTCCAACTGAGCGCAGGTTCAAGCCAAGGGTGAGAAGGAATTTGAATGTATTTTCTATGTGGGATGACGTGATGTTATATTGAGAGCCAATGCCCTAACAATGAGCAGTGAAGTCTAAGGTTTCCTTTATAGTCATCTTGTTGGGAATAGGATGCCATTTAATTGCAATTCTAAACATATTTCATGTATCTCCTAAGTCCTTGGAAAGTGTTCCCCAACACTAGGATTAGAAAGAGATTAAATTTGAATGAAATGAACATGTTAATTGACATTTGTAATTAATTCTAAATGATAGAAATATGGGGGGATGCCCAAGAAGAGCTCCTACAAAATAGGAGCACATGGGGGAAGGTGGAACCCACCTTGAGTTTAGTTAACTATTTGGAAAAGATAAAACTTCAATAATGCATTTAAAGATCCTAGAAGTTATGGATTGATTTTTACATGCATGGCGTTTAGTTCATTTTAGTTCAATTTAGTATTAGTTTAGTTTAGTTTAGTTCAGTTATGGTTCAGTTATCTTTAGTTGCATGTAGTTAGCTTGAGTTGAATGCTAGTTGACTTTAGTTGACTTGGAATGCATGACTAAATACTTGAATTGCATGAAAAATAATAGGTGATACATTAAGTTAAGTGGGGATGATCAATCATGCATGTTATTTGCATGATGGTGGAGAGATATGTTTCAATTAATAAAGATATACTTGGACCCACCTTGGGTGCCCAAGTTGGAATCTTGGAGTTAACACTTTTGCATGATAACATATTTTATAAGGCTAAGTTAAGTGGGCCCATTCTTGGGCGCCAAATTTGAGGAGAAGCTTACAAGATGTCTTTGTAATCAACATTGAGTTAGGACTTCAGTTTTGGATGCCCAAATTGATGGACTTGGTTTGACATTGTTTTTCATGGAAGAACTTTACTTGCAAAGAATAGGTGTAGGTTTTGTGAGATAAGATTTGTGCTTTGTAATTGACAACTCTTTGGAGTTTTCAAGGCTCATAATTATCTATTTATTGTAGCAAGTTGAAGAGAGTTTTAATTAGATTTTATTGCAGGTTGTGAAGAAGAATTGTTGAAGGAAAAAGAAGCATCTCAAGCAAGGATTGATAAAGAATTATTGTAATCTTGTTCTAAGGTTAAATAATACAAGCACTATTGATTTTGGTGGTGGAGTTTTTTCCTGAAAGGGTTTCTCCACAGTATATGTTGTATCACTTCTATTTTCTGGTCTTATTCTTCTACAATCTTCTGTCTATTTCTACGAATGGTAAAATGAGACTAAATAGATAATCATCCACTAAGAAATTATAGCAAAGAACACTTAATTAGATCTACAATCTAATAGTTTTACAAAGTATTAAGCTAGATAATTACCTCCATTTTCAACATTTGGTATCAGAGCTAATGGTTGGGTAGAGTTTGGGATGCCTTTCTCTTAAAAGTTTGAAGTTTTTTTGGTTGTAGTGGGAGCTTTTACTATTGTGTTATTGCTGATTTTGGAAAATAAGTTTGTTACAATGAGTTTTAATTATTGTTTTGATATTGAAAGATTCAATGGATCTAATTATGAGATGTGGAAACTAAAAATGGAGGATCTCCTTGAAGAGATAGATCAGTGGTTAGTTGTTGGTAATGAGACAAAGTCACCTACAACGATGTTGGAAGAGGATTGGGCTAAGTTTGATAAGAAGGAAAGAGGGACCATAAGATTATGTCTTGCTAATGCTATTCTCTTGAATGTTTCATATGAGACTACCACATATAAGTTGTGGAAGAGAATAGATGATATCTATTAAACCAAAAGTCTTACTAATAAGTTCTATCTGAAAAGACAGTTGTATTCTTTAAAGATGAAAGATGATGATTCTATTGCAAATCATTTGAATGCTTTTAATTTGAAATTCTAAGTTAGTTAACATTTGTAGATATAAAACTAGAAGATGAAGATAAATGCATTTTGTTACTATGTTCTTTACTAGAATCTTGGGAAAATCTAATTGTTGCTATTGGTGGTAGTGGTGCAGATCTGAAGATGGACAATATAATTCCTACTCTCCTATCAGATGAGATGAGGAGGAAGTCTAAAATGGAAATCCAAGATGCCTTGTTTGTAAAAGGTAGGCCTGAGAAAAAGGAAGCTAAGGGAGACAAGGAAGGGAAGGGTAAGTCTGAAGGACGGAGTAAGGTAAAGTGTTGGAATTGTGGGAAACCAAGACATGTGGAGAAGGATTGTAAGAACAAGAAAAAGAGTTTTGATTCTTCTACAGAGGAATCCTTAGATGATGATAATCATGCATTGATCATTTCATGTAAAAATGTTAGTGATGACTCTTTGCGTGATGTTAAAGTGATCTTCATGAAAGGATAAGTCATGATGCCATGTGTAGCTTGTACCATGGTTCAGTGGGATTTGTTGTTGGCGATAAGAGTGGATATGTTTTCCTAGTTTAAAGTGGTTGCTATTATGTCATGGTTTACTCTTGATACACTTTTAGAGTTTGGCATGGTACTTGTTCTCTTGAGAATAGGATGTTTAAATGTATGTTATGATGCATATGATCTCCTTGGAGGAGATGGTTAGATCATGTTGTCATGTTTATGTTCTTGATTCATGATTGAAGCTTTGACATTGATTGTAGTAGTTCTCTTATGTATTGGGTACATTAATCATTTGCTTGATTACTTCATGACAGTGCTATGTTGCATTTGGAGTTTGGCATGGATTGGTTGGTTATAGGTCCTCACATGGATACTTGGAAACATAGGTGAGTTTTGAGTTCTCTTATGGTTAGAGACATGTGTTGAGATGGTCACTCTTGATGAGATTTTAGTAGGAAGTCCAAGGAGTCTACACCTTGGTTGGACATGAGTTCAACACACTTGGTGGTTTCACATGCCTCCAAAGAGGTAGTTTGGATACATAGACTTGGGAAAGGTATTGGTTTTAATTGCAAGTAAGTTAAAATTGAATGTGATAATTAGAGTGCTACATGTTTAGCTAAAAATACTATGTATCATGCTCCAAGCTAAGCATGCTGATATTGATATCACTTTTGTCACGAGAAATGGTTGAAGTGGGAAGGTATTAATTGAGAAAGTTGACACTTTGATTAATGTGTTACCAAATTATCTTCTGAGAGCAGTTCCTCTCTGGTCAAGTTCTCTTGGTTTTGAGTATTAATCATTTGCTTGGAGCCCATGATTATGCAGGTTGCATTTGAAGTTGGCATGGATTGATTAGTTGGTGTAGGAAGCCCATTGGCCTTGAGTCCTATACTTGATTTATAATAATGATTCCTTGTTTAGAATAATTGCAATGTATAATGTCAAGTGGGAGAATGTTGGGAATATGATGTCATTTAATTGCAATCCTAAACATATTTCATGTATCTCTAAGTCCTTGGAAAGTGTTCCCCAACACTAGGATTAGAAAGAGATTAAATTCAAATGGAAATGAACATGGTAGTGGGGAATTTTGTAATTAATTCTAAATTATAGGAACATGTGAGGGCATCCAATATGAGTTCCTAAATAATAGGAGCACATGGGATGCCCACATGGAAGGTGGAACCCACCTTGAGTTAAGTTAACTGTTTGGAGAAAAATATAACACTTTTTTAATGCATGTAAAGATCCTAGAAGTTAAGGATTGATGTTTACATGCATGAGGTCAGTTTAGTTTAATTTAAGTTTAGTTTAAGTTTAGTATGATTCAGGATTACATTTATGGTTAGGTTATCTTAGATTTCATGTTGATAGTTTGAGTTGAATACTTTAGTTGAATTTAGGTGGCTTGGAATGCATGACTAATGACTTGAGTGCATGATAGATAATAGGTGATACATTCAATTTAAGTGAGGGATGATCAATCATGCATGATATTTGCATGAATGGTGGAGAGATATGTTTAGAGTTAACATAAGATTAGCTTGGACCCACCTTAAGGTGCCAAGAGATTGGCATCTTGGAGTTAACACTTTTGCATGATAAGATATTTTATAAGGCTGAGTTAAGTGGGCCCATTCTTGGGCGCCAACTTTGAGGAGAAGCTTTCAAGATATCTTCATAATCAACGTTGAGTTAGGACTTCAAGTTTGGGATGCCCAAATTGATGAACTTGGTTTGACATTGTTTTTCATGGAAGAACTCTACTTGCAAAGAATAGGAGTAGGTTTTGTGAGATAAGCTTTGTGTTTTGTAATTGACAACTCCTTTGGAGTTTTCAAGGCTCATAATTGTCTATTATTGCAACAAGTTGAAGAGAGTTTTAATAAGATTTTATTGAAGGTTGTGAAGAAGAATTGTTGAAAGAAAAAGAAGCATCTCAAGAAAGGATTTTAATAAAGAATTATTGTAATCTTGTTTTAAGGTTAAATAATACAAGCACTATTGATTCTGGTGGAGGAGTTTTTTCTTGAAAGGGTTTCTCCACGGTATATCTTGTGTCACTTCTATCTTCTGTTCTTATTCTTCTACAATCTTCTATCTATTTCTACAAATGGTAAAATGAATCTAAACATATAATCATCTACAAATAAATTATAACAAAGAACACTTAATTAGATCTATAATCTAATAGTTTTACAAAGTATTAAGCTAAATAATTACCTCCATTTTTAACACATCTCCCCAATGTGAAAATTGTGCTAGCTAATGTGAAAGTCACAAAAGGTCACTTGGAGAGTTAGATCTTGGTAGAAGCTAATAAGATAATGCAAAAGTAGGAAACGATTTTTATCTGTCTACGTGAATGGATGCAACATTTGCGAAGAAATCCATGGAAGGAAGTTTCAATGGGTTCAAACTATGTGCAGAGAGATGGAGTGTTGTGCAAAGACATACCATTTATTCAGAGTTGGACAATAGTTATAGTCATTATTCTTTCTTATTGTTCTAGAATCATCAATCTTAGTGAGTGCAAAATTGCTATTATGTCACATTTTTTGTGAGATTTAAGATTTTAAGGGATATATCATTATGGAGATGGTAGTTGATAAGTTAGATAAGTATTTTGGTTTTAATTTTCATACTTAGAAAATAAAAATTCAGATGCAAATAATGAATAAAAAATTATGGGGATTAGTGAGTGGACCTAAGTTCTTGCAATGTGTTCAACAACACTAAGATTAGGATGAGATTAATATTTGATGAAATAATCACGATTATTGAAATTTGTGATTTAATTCTAAATGTAAGGAGCATGTGAGGGCGTCCATTTTGAGTTCCTAAATAATAGGGGCACATGGGGCACCCACATGGTAAGGTGACACTCACCTTAAGTTCAGTTAACTATTCAGCTAACTTGGAGGCCTCTTCGGCTTCTGAGGATGATGACACTGAACCTAGCTGTTTGGGGAATAAACCTAGTTTGAGTCCTATTAGGATGGTCCTGGACCCTCTCGTTATCTAGACTAGAAAGAAAATCCAAGTCTATAATCCCTAGCCTATTAAATTTTTCCCTACTTTTGAGCTTGGAAGTTCTACCCCCAAAGCCAAAGGTGCCGGAAAGAATTTCCCTGTTAAAAACCTTGTTTCTTACTCTGAAGATTCTCCTGATTTTGAGGAACCCGGTGCAAATAACAATTCTTCCTCTTCTATCCCATCAATGGACAAAGATGATAGAACTGGGTCCCCTGGAGCCTCTGACTCTGCTAAAAATTGCCTCAATCTTGATAGGGAACCTATTGCTGATTTTCTGAGCATAGCTAGGAATAATGCTGTGGACCACTTCAAAATGTCAAAATGGGTCTTTCATGAAATTAATGACCTGGAAATAAAAAACTGGGCCCTCCAGAGTAAATTGGAAGAAGTGGAAGCAAAGGTTTCCGTGTTGTGCAAGAAGGACGAAGAGCGTAATGAGAACACTGCTAGTAAGAAGATCCAGGACTATGTGGGTAAGGACAGAGGGATATAAATGTTGTGAAGATAATTACTGAACAAAATAACAAAATGGAAAGACATAATGCTATCATTATCAACACAATGACTGAAAAACAGGATAAAGCTCAACAGGGGTCCTTGGTTGTTGATTTGGAAGAGGTTAAAGATAAAAACTAGGAAGAGGACATAGGGATTTCGAAAAGAACTAGGGCTAATATGAAAAGGAAGGCACCCCCATGCCACATATGATTCAAACTTTCAATAAGGGAGTCCAGGATTTGCAGGATCTGGAGGTTGAGACTGAGAAAGTGCTGAAGAATTTGGATTAGTTGCTGCTGGTTTTTTGGTCTGTGCCTCGGCTGGTTCTTTGGTGATCCTTTCTGGATTTTTTTGGTTGGTTGTTTTTTCAAGGTTTTTCTTTCTTTGCAGCCTGTTTAATTTGGTGGATTTTTTTGTCCTTTTCTATTTTATGTTGTAAACTTTATGGTTTTAGGTCCCTGTAAAACCCATTTTTTCCTTTATAAAAAACACTTCTGAATGCATGTAAAGATCCTAGGATTTAGGGTTTGATGTTTGCATGCATGAAGTTTAGTTAAGTTAAGTTCAGATCAGTTCAATTCAATTCAGTTCAGTTTAGTTCAGAATCAGTTTAGTTTAGTTTAGTTCAGTTTAGTTTAGTTCAATTATGGTTTAGTTTTCTTTAGTTAGTTTCAGTTGTATGTTAGTTGACTTCAGTTAACTTGGAATGAATGGCTAATAACTTGAGTTGTATGACAAATAACAGGGACTATCTCTAGTTAATAGGGGATGACCATTCTTGCATGAATGGTGTTGAGTAAATGTTTCAGTTAACTAGAAATCACTTGGAGCCAACTTGGACGCCCAATATGCTTTCTTGGATTTACCTTTCTTGCATGATAAGATATTTTTGAAGGCTCAGTTAAGTAGGATTACTTTTGGGTGCCATCTTTGAGGAGGAGCTTTAGAATTATCACCGAAGTGAAGGATGAGTTGTAGCTTTAGTTTGGGACCCCCAAATGGATGAAGCACATGTTCTAAGCTTTGGTTTTCACAGTAGAACTTAACTTGAGGCAATATGGCGTACCTTTTCTAGGGATTGAGCTTGGGCATTGTAATTGTCATCTTTTGGAGATTACAAGATTGCTTTTTGCCTCTATATCTCATTCAAGTTGAAGAGAGTTTTCATAATTGTTATTTGCAAGTGTGAAGAAGATTGGTAAAGACAGAAGAAGCATTCTCAAGCAAGAATTGGAGCTATTGTATTTCAGAGATTAAATAATAGAATAATTCTTGGTGGAGTTTTTTCCCGAAAGGGTTTCTCCACGTTACATCTTGTGTAATCTTTCTAATATCCTATCTAGTTCTTCTATCAACTTCTGTCTACATTCTACAATAGTAAAATGGATTAATCAAGATAATCACCCACAAAGAATATATATAACAAAGAAAAAGCTTATTTAGATCAACAATATTAAAGTTTTACAAAGTATTAAGCTAAGAAAACACCTCATTTTTCAACAAAAGTCACCTACAGAGACAAATAAGTTATTGGATTGGAACAATAGAGATGATAAAACCAAAGATATTATTGGACTTGCTCTTTTTGACTTTGAACTACAACATGTAGATTTAGATAAATCATCAGCACAAATTTGGGATAATCTCAACAAACTGTTTGGAGAAAAGGCTTTCAATGCAAAATTTTCCCTAAAACTTCAATTGTTAGGTTCAAAATGGAAAAATGGAATCATAATGTCAAGTCATATAAGAAATTTGAGGTCTCTTATTAGAAAATTAGTAGAAGTTAAGGCTCCAATGGACAATGAAGATGCTAAAGCTATCTTTCTAAACAACTTGCCTTCAAAGTACATTAATGAACTATTTTTACACTTAGCCAAATACCACTCAAATTTTAGAAGATATGATTTCAGCTCTATTAGCAGAAGAAAAGAGAACAAATGCAAAATATTCAGATGATGTTTCTCAATTGGAGAATGCATTATATTCTCAAAGCCATAATAAAAGATCAAGTACAAACAAAAAAGAAATTAAAAATGTTTTTATTGTAAAAAAAGGTCACATAGCTTGTTCTTGTAAAATTCGAGCTAGGGATGTTCTTAAAGGAAATATCAAAGATAAAACCAATGAAGGAAACATTGCTTGCATTGAGAATGAGGAATCATCAGACAATGAAGCTATTATAAATGACTCTTTTGGTGGAGTTATTCCAACATTAGTACTACAAGCTTTCATTTTATTGGAGGTTGGTAGCACCAGAGGATGGAGGAATTTCCATCATCTCAAGTTAGCTTCTCACTTTGAGATGATGCTTTGCATGAGAAGTGTTTCTGGCTTTAATTTTTTTACTTTTCCTTGTTGTTGACATATTTAAAGAATACATATATTGTGAAGTTTTTTTTTTTGGAGACAATTAAGGGGTTTGGTGTAGAGCTCAATATGGATGGTTGTTTAGTGAGCACTTAATGTTGTGATCAATAATTATACCCTTTCGAGGTTCATTAGATAACTTGATGGAGCCATGTGTTTAGAGAGGTCAATATGGATTGTTGTCGCATAATTCAAGAATCTATGATTTAGGAGTTCATGGGATGAAGAACTCGGGAATTCAACTAGGGGCTACACCTTTCCAAGGGTCACGAGGCAACTTGATGGAGTTCCACCTAATTCAAGATTTATTTCTTCAATGAAGATCTTCACAAAGTTGTATATATTTTGTAATCAACAAGTTTTGATTTGTAAGCCTTAAGGGGGGGTCCCTAGGCAAGGTTTTTTTGTGGTTTCAAGAACAATGTAATAAGGAGGGAATTCTGACAAATAATTTAACATATTGCATAGGTAGTTTCATATTTAGTTCGGTTTGTCACAGTTATTTCAATTGTTCAAACCGCTTCCTTCACCATTACTTCTTCACATCTTTATATGCAATTTTAAAGGGTGCTAACACAATAGTGGTTTACACTTTCTGGGAGATCCTAATTTTTGTTGAAATCATATATTTTTAGAAACTATAATGATTTAAGCCTTGAAAAGTTTCATTTAAAGGATTCCAATTGAATAGGGTTTGATCAAACCACCTTATATCAAGCCTCCTTGGATAGAAACCCACTAGTTTTAAACCATACCTATAACAGAGTCTCCTTTACACCTATCAAAATGCTGATAAAAAACCACTTTTGATTTACTTTTTGGGGGATCAAATGAATTAATTTAAATTTTTTTTTTGTAAGCATGTAGTCCTTATTATAAGCTTCGAAAAAGTATAATTTTAATTAAATTTAATTTGATTTTATTATATTATTTTTTATTTCTTGTGAATGTAGGTTTTTCACCGAAAATCAAGCTCTTTGTTCTACACATGTGGAAAAATATAAGATTATAATTTTTTTTTTGAAAAATATGAGTGCACCAGATATTGGAAGTCCTTGATCCAACAAAAAAATAAATTGAATTTCGACATACAAAAAAAGTTAATGCTATATGGTCGCATCTATGTCTAAATTGTAATTGGTTTGACTTAAACTTGATTAAAGAAAAAAATCAATAAAAAAAACTATCTAACCAAGTGGGAGCACTAGATATCAGAGTTACAAATCTAAATTAAAAAAAAAAAAGAATTTTATCCTTCATGGAAAAATTTTTGCGTGTATACGATGAGTGTCACTTTTTAAAAATGTTGTTTTCTAAAAATAATTTTCGAGGAGATGGAAAAAGAATCTCTAATTCCAATTTTTTGAAAAATATATTTAGAATCTACAAAACAAAATGTCACGAAACTCTAGTTTGCATCATCTTCAAATTCCTCAAGGTTTAGCCACTATAGGTGCTTGAAAGTGAAGATTTAGTTAAAAAAATATATTTTAGTATCCAATTTGGCCAAAAATTGTAAACCACTATTGTGGGATCACCCTTTAATATCATTGATTGGTACAAAACGACATTGAATGTTAATGCATTTTATACCTTTAGAAATGATGGTCAACCAGTGCAACACCCACAACAAAAGAGGTCAATACAAAAAGGTATATAAAATCAAGGCCATGAGAAGAGGCATAATGCTTTGACTAACACAACTAGAGATGGGGTGAAACCATAATAGATTATACCACTTAGCATTATTAGACCACCAAAATAAACACTTATCAATTTTCAACACATTGTGTCAATCATACTAAGCAAATAGTTAATAATTTAAGGATAATGTAAATTAATGTATTGTAGCATTTTTTTGTGTAGATTTAATTTATGATTTTTATAAGTTTTTAAATAAATTTATATCATTTTTTATTTTTAAAATAATTTTCTTAATTTTTATTTAATGACATTTAATCATAATAAATAACTTTCACTAAAATAAAACATTTCTATGATTTCTTGGAATTATATTATTGATTCCAATATCTAGTCCATAGATATATTTTAGGTAATTTCATATTCAATATTTTATCTTTTATTAACTTTTAATGGGTACTAATAGAAATTTAAAATCTATAACTTACCATAACATGTTTTTATTATAATATTTATCAAATTTTTGAATGGAAAAAAACAACCATAATACCATTAATTGTCAATATAGAGGTAGGGTATTATTATCCAATAATGTCTCATGATTGAACCACAATAGTCTTAGACTATGCATACTTTAATTATTAGAATGTGGATCCCCACCCTATACTAAACACCAACTATAGTCATGGGGTGGGATGCCTACTCATATGGGTGCCTCTCGTATCTAGTAAGTGATGTAGGGTAGAATGGTTGACAAAGTGTAGTGGAGTTAAAATAAATAAATCACATAGTTATATTTCCTAGTGTCTTTAATATAGTTTATTATTATTTGTAATGAATTTATGTTGATTATAAAATAAAATATATATTATTAAAAAAATGATATTATATAATTTTTAGAAAGCTAATACTAAAGAATACATACCCCTGAATGGTGTCCTTAGATGGTTTTCTTGGCCTCTTTAAAGATAAGGAAAAAATCATATTAATATTTTGACAAAAGAGAATGATAATTTATTAGGGTAAGTGCAAGCTAATGGGTTTACTTTTAATGGAAGTATTGAGTTTGAAAAAAGCTAATGGGTCCACTTTTTAGCTTTGTAAATTAAAAAAAAAATGACAATCTTGAGCCTGCTCTTTATCAAGTTTTCCTGTCTTTCAATGTCAAGTTAAAAAATTAACGTAGTAATGTTGAAATCTCTCTTATATTTCTAACCATGTAATTTTTTATATGTTTCAATTATTTTAAGGTTTCGATCTTTAATTTATTTTGCTACATCTCCATTTTTTGTCAAAAATCTGTGTGGTATTTTTGGTTTCATTTTTTACCCATTCATCAAAATTTGAAACAAATAGCATTTTTACAAACTAGACTTTATTCTTTACACATTCATTTTTATTTTATTTTTTATTAGTTTCCAAAAAATTTAGGGGTGCACACACTTATTTTTATTTTTAGGATGTGTGCACTTTAAAAATTAGTTAAAAAGTCATATTTTCGTTAAAAATTTAATAAAAAAATGAGCATAAACTACATGGTGTTAGCTAATTTTTCACCAAAACAATTTTTGAAATACTAAAAAAAAGTTAGCATTTTAGCGGGGGCACAATATATGCTATGCTATGTCTTTTTTTAATTTTTTTTGGTAAAAATAGGACCACTTTGTCCCCTATTTTGACACCTTAATCTCCACCATTAAAAAAGAACTAGTAGTTTAGAAAGTAGATTTAGAGCACTACGACTCTTGTTCTTATTGTATTTTTAAATTTTGAGCATAACTATCTTCAATTTCTCTTCTTAATTTAGAAAAATGAGAACTTAAGACCCCTTTTGATCTCCTATTTTCATACACTTACCCTTAAACTTTATAATTAATATTTTATGTATATATAAAATATTAATTAAGTAATTAATTAGGTATAATAATAATTAAATATTAAATAATGATAATAATAATTAATACATAAATAATGATAATAATCATTACGTAGCAAAAAATAATGATAACAATGATTAATTAATAAATGATGATAATAATTATATTATTTGATATTATCTTATTAATTAAAAATAAACTAAATAAAAATAAAAATAAAAATAAATAAAGATAAATTAATGTTTAAAATAATGGATTTATTAATGATATTGAATTTTCACAATACATAATTTTGATTGTTGTTGTTTTTGGATTAGACTATGGATGATAAAAAAAAACTAATTTTAGTTGGATTATTTTAAGTGGATAAAATTAAATACTAAATATTTTTCATATCAAATATTATTCTCAAATTTTATATTGGTAGTTACATGTGGATAACATTTTTCTAAAAATAATTATTCTATTGTCATTCTTAAATTATTGTTTTAATTGATAATATTTTTCTAAAAATAGTTATTCTATTTCCATTCTTAAATTATTGTTTTAATTGCATTCTAAAATGATTGTTTTTATTTTAACATTATCCTATAACTATTTTTAAAACAAAATATTAAAATAAAATTATCCATTTTGATTTGCGGAAATAAACAATATTAATCACTAATTAAGAATCTGACATGCGATAATTCAGGAACTAAAAAATATTAATGAACAAATAACAAACAAAATAAACTAAACAACCCATAGGAGCTTACTCTTAATGACTCTATTTTCAAAAAAGAAAATGAGTATATATGTCCTTACATCGGTAATTGACGCCACCCCTACCACATGAATTTTTTACGGTTTGTTCATTTAAATGCCTGTCACTTTACGTTTTATGAAAAAATTTAACTGTCAAAAAAATTTAAATATCAATTTCAAATCTATTAAAAAAAAATCAAAGCTCGAATCACTAATCACTATAAACAAAATGCTGTAAAATAAATGTTGTTGAAAAAATAGTGAAAATTTGTGTTATGTTATTCATATGGATATCCTATATATATTAAAAAAAGCTAAAATTAGAAAATATTGATAATTATAAATAAATGTAAAAATCTTAAATTTACTATGACAATTAACAAGAAGTTTCTAAATTCATATAGAAAATAAATCTTGTTAAAATATTCAAAAAGTTAAAAAACAATTATATTCTATTTTGAAAAGATTTTGTATTAATATATATTTTTATAATAAAGATTATAAATCATATATATTAATATAAAGCAATGATAACTATTAGTAAACATGTTAAAATCTTAAATTTTATTGTTAAAAATATTTTAAAAATTAGAAAGAACTATATTTAATCTTGAAAAGATTCTATTTTGAAGAGATTTTGAATTAATAAATATTATAAATTATATATATTAATATAAAGTGAAATTACAAAGAATTATTCCAATTCTAAACTAATTTATATTTTTATCATAAACATTATATATATACTACAATAATTTTTTACGGTTTAATAATAATTTTAAAAGTCATATTTACGGTTATATAAAAATATAACAAGTCAAATAATACGGTCTACTAAATTTTTAGGTTGTAATATATGGTCCAAAATGCAAAAAAGGTCAAATAGACCATCAAATTCCAGGCCTGCCTTACATAGAATAATAAAAAAAAGCATATTTGTTGGGCCGGACATCTGATGCCTTCCAAAAACAAAATGGCCATTAAAGGTAACCTGTGCAAGCAGGCCAAGCTTAAATGTCACACACTAAGCGCTAAGTGGCAGTCATGTGGGCCCACTTAACTTGCACCTTTTCTATTACTGTTCGTTCTGTTTCGGTTCTGCTGTTTAAAAGGATTTTATTTACGATTTGCAATGGGCATATTTTAAGGATTTTATTATTTTCATGGCGATCAACATTTTTTTTTAAGTTTTATTGAAAAATGAAGATTGTGAGCATATTCAAATAAGTGTGATATTGAGAAAAGATAATGTTAGTTTATATAATTAATAAATTTGCAATTTTAATTTTTCTTTATTATTTTAATATTATTGTATATATAATTGTTTTAATATTTTTTTATTATTTTAAAGTTTTAAAAAATATTTGTTATTTAAGAAGTGTCTTTTATATTATTTTTTAATATATTAATATTTTTTAAATATTTTTGAATTATTTTTAATATTATTTTATATATATTTTATTATTATTATTATTTTAAAATTTTAAAAAATATTTGTTATTTAAGAAATAATCTTTATATTTATGTTTTTTTAATTCTAAATAATTTACTTTAATCAAAATTTAAATTTTGTGTTTCTTTTTTAAAATAAGTTTTATGAAATAGAAGATAAAATATTATGGATTTTTCAATCAATTATTAATTAGTTCTAACTATTTTTAAATGTTATTTAATTTAATTATCATTTTTTATTTTCTAAATATTATAAATAGTGATAGATATCATTTTTTACTCACTATTTTTTACTGGCGCAACCCTATTTGAGATTTCGGTATTCAATTTCAATCACGCACAAAAGCACTTAGAGGACCTCAAGGCCAAATTGCTAAACTAAGTACCAGATCACCGCTTGAGGCCTTCACAAAACAAAGCCAACATATGGAACTGCAGCCTTTCGGAGTACCTCGGCCAAAACAAAGATCATAGATTCTGTGATGTAAACCGCAGCTTTAAGTCCTCGGCCAAAACAAAGATCGCCTTTGCCGCGAACCGGGAGACTACCAAAAACTAAAATAAAATATGTAAGTGCAGTATTATCTTCGCTTCAAACTAGAGATCCCCTCGCTTGAGAAAAATTCCCGCCATTCATTCTTAACGCCTGGAAAATGACAACTGAAAACTTGAGTTCAAAGGCTTTCACACCTGAGAAACTGGAGTTCACTGGACTTATCCTTGCATTTCGCATGCTTGATCCTTATATATATGCAGAAAGGAGATGTGAATCATCTCATTCAAGAATTATTCTGTCATTCCCATTGGTCCTGAAAAGTTTTCATTTAGCAACAAGTGAAGGAGATCGAGATCATCTCAAATTTGTGCAGAATCTTGAGGTAAATCACTTGCCATTGTTTTCTCCACTATAAATTTGTGCAGAATTTTGTGGGTTTTTATTTCTTTTCTATTTTGTGCGAAGGATTTTTGGAGGTTTTAACCTTTGGGTATGGTGATTGCTTTGTTAAAACTATTGATTCCCTCACTCCCCAGTTCGACGGGTAGATTGACAGATATTTTCAAGTGGCTTATTAGGCGAAGTGTATTTAGCACGAAAAATCTCTACGTATTTTGGTATTGATCTTTTCCCTAATTGTTAGGCTCCAGAATCCAAAGTGAGCGTATCACATAATAGGAGAACATATTTCTGTAAGAGATTTAGACAATTATTAAATAGTATATTTAAGCATTAGGTAGTTTTGATCTAATCTTGGTCTAACCCTGAATTAGTAGAAGATATTTAATACTGCCAGGGATTTTTATGGGAAAATCTTGGGGTATTTAGGCCAGATACAACCTTCTGTGTTTGTCAATTGTCACAAATTTCAACTCAAAAGCAGGATTAAAGTTTTTGAAATCATCTTTTCTGTTGAGTTACCAAATCTTCATCACATGACGCTTAATCGTAGATACAAAGCAAAAAATATATTTCTATGGTCTGTACTCTTATGCTTTCTTTTTTTGATGCATACAATACAAAAGTTCATTGAATGAGGATTTGCAATAAAAGTAAAGTGTCTTCTTCATTTCTTGGAGTATGGCGTCTTCATGTTCTATACATGTAGTTCTAAACAAAGGCTAGAATGTTTTCAGATGGGTGTTATATGAACAACAACATATATATCAATATTTGACAACATTGAAGAGGTCATCATAGCTATAAGTGGTGTTTAATGGTCAGGCTATCTCTTCGTCTTTCCAAACATTTCTTTCTTCTTGCTTGTAAATGAAGCTTCTGGCAAAATAAAGATAGATACATAAGAATAGTGAATTCAATGTAGCTAGAAGCCAATACAAGTAGTCCAAATAAGCTCTATTTAAGTTGTCTACAAACCAGTTTTGTCCCATAACTCTACTACTCAGTTCCTCAATAATATAAATAAGAATGCTACTATGGAAGCTACAAACTCCAAAAATACTCTAATATAAGGCAACCCCCAAGCTTGTCATTGTATCAAGCATCTGATCATAAAATTACTCTTGCAAGCCTAAATATGTGAACACATCTGAAACACCAAATAGGATGTACTTTGAGATACCAAATATGAATATGGGATGGAAATAAGTATTCCTTCACTGCTTGGAGCCTTTTCATTTCTGTCATTGCTGCAACAATCATAGAAATGACAAAAATAAACATACCAACACCTATCCTCTGTAGTAGTGTTATACCACGTTCATTTCTTGTTATGCTTTTGGAAAATGGAACAAAGATTCGATCATACACAAGCACAAGCACTAGAACATATAGACTGATAAAGGTTTGCAAGTTTGCAGGGGGGATTTTAAATTCTCCAATGATCCTTCTATCCATTGTGCTGCCCTATTTTGTAAAGAATGTTGGCATTTGTGCACAAGTAGCACCATAAATCAAACAAGTCACCCAAATGGGAATCAATCTTAGAACAAGCTTGACCTCTTCAACCTATATGGCTATGCATAGTCTCCAATCAACATTTGTTTTGTGCTCATGGTCCAAATTAGTTGCAATTGTAGCTTTGTCAAGAAACCTACAAAACAACACCGAATGTCCTTAGGATATGAATATGGATTATCAAAATGTTTAAGCACAATGTATTTTAAAGAGGATATTGGTTTAAAAAATACTGACCAGCAGATAGATGAGAGATGACAAAAGAATGTTCCAGTACCATCCCAAATAGGAATCTAAAAAAAAGCTCCAAGGAGGGGAAGCATAGATGCAACACCATACCAAACATTAACATTCTTTGCAGCAATAGCAGTGTTCTGTTGCATGACATTGGTGAGATAAGTAACCAAGTTACCAAAAACACCATAGAAGACCAAACTCATTGTCAAAACCTTGGCCGAAACCAAAGCTTCAGGAACAGAACATAGGTCGTTGTTCCCTTTATTCCTAGCAATTTTTTAACCAGTTATATGGAAATGAGATTAAGGAAGATTGACTATATTTTCTCCACAAATATCCACAAATTTGAGTGCCAGGCTTTTGGTTTCAAAAAATGAATGCTCTCAAAATTTGTGTACTACACAAATAGAACAGCCAATTTGTACCCAGACAGTTCAAGATCTTGCATTTTCAGGATCAGCTGGTCATGATTTCGATAGGTATTTCAAAGATACCAAACCTGACCTTGAGAATAGGATTCAAATAACTCTGCCATCTGTATCTTTAGCTAATGGCCTACATGAAGGTGGATTGGAGCAGAATGGATCAAGACAATCTAATGGCATTACATATTCTGCTCTTCATTCACCATCTCACCCTGAAAGGTCCGCACAACAAACTTTTAGTGTAAGAGATAGTCATCAGATATTAAACTTTTAATTGTTTCTTGTGATTTCTTGTGTTGAATTTCTTCGAACAAGATCTGCTTGAAACTTTTAGACTTCTAAAGGAGCACCTGCTTGTTTTGGTTGGATCCATGTATGAATAAGCTTGAAGTTTCCTATTAATTGAAACTATTATATGGAATAGTATGAAAATGACTGGGAATTATGACATGACTGGTAGGGGACAGCTTATCATCAAGCTTGGCAAAAGAAGTTTTCTATCTCAGGAATTTTGGGAATGTTGCAGTTTTAGGTTTGATGTGCTACAGTTGGAGAACTTTATATATATACACATATATTAAAAAAAATGATTCTCCGTGCAAAGAAGTTATAAACAGATTAACAAGAACAATATATACGATGCAAGGTACTCTGTATATGGAAGTTTTAAACAGATTTGCTAAACCGGATTAAAAAAAATTGCATTTAAATGGAGTTCTCAGGATTTGAATGCCTGGCACAAATATGATTCACAGAAGTCACACATAAGTTCAAATAAATGTTTTTGTCATTATTTTCTCTATATGTTTGAATCTGGTGCTTCTTGCACCAAGGCTTTTAAGTTTTATGTAGTTTATTGATCCCTCGTTTTTCTAAAAATACTTAGGCACCTTTTAGTTTACAGGATTTAAAACTGTTATTGCCCGCCCACTAACCATTATCTTGGGGTGGTAATCATGTAATTTCTGATCACTTCCAATATAACAGCATTAAACCGAAGTCAAATTTACTGGAAGATAGCATTCTGTTACCTATTGCAGAAAAAACCTTTTAGGGGATATTGGCAACCTTCTGTGGTGCCCGTTTGAGATAGAGCTCCTATGAATTCCCATGCAGATCGAAAACTCTTTATTAGCATGCATCTGTTTTTCAGTCCACATCTGGGCTGGGGAGATAACTGTTTGCTTCTGCAAGACTTTACTATAAATTTGGTGAAATGGACATGATGTTGGATCTCTTCTTTTGATTTTCAAGTAAGATGTATTTTTTGATAGTAGTTGGTCAGTACACTTATTCATTTCACTGGATATACCATTTGCTTGGAAGTTCTTGGCTCCTTCACTTAATAGGAAATTCTGTCCTTTTTCCTTTTCCCAGTTGGTAATATGATGTACATTTTTGATTTATTAATATGATACTTTAATAGGGTGTGTTCAATAAATTACGTCTCGGAGGTTATATCTCGATGTCCTATATCATGTCTCAGATCATCTCATTTTAGTTGTTGTCTATGTTTGTCCTCTCATATTCATTGGAGGAGAATCCTTGGAGAAAGAAAGATAAAATGTTTGTAAGCCTCTGCATAGTATATCATGAGCTGCTGGTGTGGCAATCAATTTAGTTTTACATATATATATATAATATATAATCATGTATGCAGATGCTGCCAGACAAAGAGATCGATGAGACTTTGGAAATCTTGCACACCAATAAAACCTATCATAAATAATAGGGAGAAAAGTCATTACTGTTTCCAGAAAGATTTCCTAAAATTCATTGAGACATAAATATTCCATTCCAGTTTAACCTTTGCATGCAATGAATAAGATCACTAGAAAAGCTGATTTGTTGTCATAATGCTATTTCATGAACCATAAATTAGTAGTATTCATATTCTTGATTTGCAAGGAACCATTTTAGAATTACAATTCATTATATTCTCCTTTTTTTTTTAACAAACACATTTACAGGAGTTCTGAATTGAGACACAGCTGGAGAAGGATAAATATATTTTTTGAACCAATGTAGTGTTAGAGATTTGGACCATGGTTCAAAAAATCAAACCTAGGAAAAACTTGCTAGGCCTGAAATTTGAATTGGAGTTGGGAAAAACAGGGCAAAATTTCCAAATATTAAAAAACACATAAATTTGTAAAATAATATTAGAAAGCATGCACAAAACTGAATTTAGAGAACTCATAAGTAGCTTTTCCTTAATTTATATGCTTTTAAATTTATTGACTTTAGCACTTAGTTTAAGTGAAATTTTTGCTCTTTTTTAGGTTCTTTTTTCATATCAATAAGCATTACTTAGTACATAAATAGCTACATTGGAAGCTTACAGTTGCACAAAATTTGTGCTCCAGTCAAAAAAGTGCATTCAAATTTCAGGTGAGGTTTTCATTCTCATTGATTAAAAACCAAACTCTAAATTCCCATCTCAAGTCTGAAATGATGATTGGGTGTTTCTTTTGAAGAATGGTGTTTTGGGATTTAGGTATATTTTTCTTTTAAACCTTTTTATTGTTTTAAAATCAAAATTGAAATTGCAAGTTTTTTTCTGCGTTTGGTAAATTAAGCTCAATTAAATTGCTTGCATTTAATTTAGATTTACAAATTCACAAATTTATTTAGGATTCGATAATTGATATAAAATTATTGAATTAAATGATAGGGATAAAGATGCATTTAGCTTTGGAAATAGTGTTGATGTCACATAGGATCTAAGGAATCAATAGGAAAAAGTGGGGGTTGACTGTATTTTATGATCCTAGAAGATTTATCCAATCTAAGCATTTTATTGAAAATTGTTGTAGAATTGTTATAATTGCAACACATCATGATATTCGATTGCAGAATCAATGGTTTAGTGATGGAAAAACAAGGTTTGTCAAGAATCTGAAAAGAACTATCAGATGAAAGCTATGCATGCCACATAGAGGCTAGATGGGCGTATCTGTACAAGTCTTTAATGTTTAAAATATAAATCACGATTTGCAGCCTTATGAAAACCACGAAAACCATTGGCATAATTTGAAGCAAAAATTACTAGAATTTAGCATTCTGTCTTTTGTACTTGTTGGATACTGCTTGACGCACTTGTTCAATTTCAATGTACCAGTTTCCATTTTTTT
>VDFB02155739.1:0-23661 GCA_007258455.2 Sequoia sempervirens
GTTGCACCATGTGTGCAGTTTGTTATGAAATCGGGCGCGGTTAGTGTTGATTAAGGTTTCAAAACTAATTCTCTCTTATTTAAAATAGTTACCCCCTAAAACTTTAAAAAGATAAATCACTCAATCTTTTTAAAAGATTAAAATAAATCTTCCAAGCCCAAGATACTAGTTGAAAAGGGCAATAATATGTATATTAAAGATTATATGGGGATATTAGTGATTTTTATGTAAATAGGGGGGAATATGAAGGATTTCATTATAAAAATGGGAGATAGGGTGAGATTTTTCAAATCATTTGGTTGCAAACCAAATTGAGCAAACTTCTTTGTATAAAAAGGGGAGTGTTAGGAGGCATTAATGATCACTTCACTTGGAGAATTATCTCCTTCAGAGGGATCTCATTCTTCTTTTCAACCAAGTATCCTATTGAGAGGATTTTTAACTTAGAGAAGAATTGTAGATTTGTACAAGCTTTTAAAGCTTATTTTCAAAAGAGATTGTCCTTTTGATGACGGGAGTAGGATCATAGGTGAGTTGTTTTCTTGAATCCTTTTGTAAGGAGAAGGCAGTTCTTTTGTAACCTGTGAGGAGGTCCCTGCATCTTTCTGGAGAAGGAATAGATCGATTCGTTTTCAAGCGAATCCAGAGACGTAGCCAATACTAGTGAACTCCGTTATCAACTTGCTCTTGTTAGCTGTTTTGTGTGTGTTATTGCAATTACTTAACTATTGAAAGAGCTCAGTAGATTAATGATTTAAATTTTCACATTGGGTTTGAATCATTGATTAAAGATCTTGTTTTAGATTTGGACTTTAGTAAGTCAGTTTTGCAAATCTAACTAAGTGAACTTAGTTGAGTAAGTGCTCACTAAAGTTTACGGATCAATAGTGACATCTGTGTAATTCAAATTCATCTTCAAAATTGACCCAAAAGTCTTTGAGTGTTGGCCTATGTAAATGACTTTACTCCAACCGAGCTACATAGAGACCTAGAGGATCATAGGAGCACTTCTTGCTGAGGTACTTGAGATGGAATTTTGATAACTTGTTGCTCATCAACTTGCAATTGACTGATGTCCTGCATTTGTATATGCCCAATCCAAAAGGAAAGGTGAACACTTGCTTGTGCCAATTGCAAAGAAAGGTATGAACCTCGTGAACCTGCCTCAAGAATTCCATGAATAAGACCTCTTTTGATAGTTATCTAGGTAGCATCAAAGGCTCTCTAGTGTAACCATACACTCGAATATAGGTGAATGTGGGAAACTGGATAAACCAATCTGCCCAATTCTCCATTGTTGATTTAGCCTCTGTTGAAACCCTTGTGTGCATGTGCATCTCACTATCAAGGTCTATGATTGTCTTTATCAAGAAATGGTCGTTCACCTACTTGAAATCACGTTCAACCTTTGAGAACTCCAATTGTGGGAAGTATTCATGTAGATGTTGAATGTCAAGAGATTCAATGGTCTTCAAATTCAATGGTCTTCAAATTTATAAAATTGCCTTGAAATGAAATTAAGTAGACTAGATAAGAAACCATATGAAACTCATGGATCTTGAGAAATCCTGTGATTTGTTGGTGAAGAACCTCACTGATCAACATAGCCTGGTGAAAGTGTTCCTTATTATTGATAATCTGGGAGATGACATAAAGCATCCAAGGTTGAAAGATATGAGCTTCTTCTTGACCTGTAACCCGGTTGAGCAAGGTAATCAAAATAGCTATCTTGTCCTTAAACTCTCCACGCCCAAGCTTCTTTGGCAAGTTGGTTTTCTGCTCTTTCAGCCACCTTTGTACGACCTTCCTCTGAGATATTTCCTTATCTTCCTGCCATATCCTATCACATTCTCCATGACTATGACACAATTGTTTGAATGAGGTGGAAAGGAAAAACACTTCTCAACATCTCTCGGCTTGAGGGCTACAAACAACTCTCCCATCTGCTGATCGAATTTGTCATGTAGATGAGTCGTAATACTTAATGCATGCAATGATGAACTCAAGATCAGACACTGTGATGGGAATAGAGGTTGTTGCTAGCAATCTGCAAAGATTGAGATGATTGACTGTCGTACTATTTGTCATGTCCCTCAAAATTGCAACACCTAAGATATCAAAAAACAAATAAATATCAAACTCCAAGCAATTGCATTTTAAATACAATTATAATTACCATGGGTAATATTATAATTAAATACTATTTTTAATAATAATTTAACCATTATTATCTACTATAATATTAATACATGAAGTTCATATAAAATACTTTGAACTAATAAGTATAACTTTATAACTAAAATACAAATATATATCTATAACAAAATATAAACATCAAGATAATCAAATATAAGATAAAGAGATATATATAATATATATAAACATATGATAAGGTAAGAGGATTAAGCAATTCCAAACGTAATCGATTTAAACCCAAAATCTTTGAATATGATCGGGTCGAGTCAAATAGAGGAAGGCAGCCTTTGAGGCGACGTTTTAGGGAAAAGTCACGATCGACATAAGCTATAAACCAAAGCTATGAAAATCTAAAGAAAAACCATCATCGCAGCATCATCGGGGAAGAAAGAAGAACCAAATGATCAAGGGTGGATGGAGGAAGATTTAACTATTATGATTGAAGCTCATGCATTAGCGCTGACACATGACGAGTTGTCATCGGCTGGAATACAAGGATGGTTTTATTTATGGTTTCCTTAAGTGATGTGAGTCTTAAAGGGGGGCAATTTAGAGGTTGCTATCAAAGATATACCAAATGCACGGGACAGTCATATCTATCCCAAATTGAGGGTATAAATAGCCTATGCCAAGCAACAAAACAATTATGAAGTCTCAGTGTTATTATTCTTAGGAGCTCGTAGGAACCAACACACTACCTGTTACCTACCATGTAGTAAAGAGGTCGTGGATGGAACACGAAGACCAGGGGACCATTGTCAGCCGCTTAATATATACCAACGTTGGACTGTTGAAATTGTGAATCCTGCACGATAAAGGAAGGCTCGCGTACAACAGTAACTTGCTATAATCAAGCATTTAATCAATAGCCATAAAGATATTTGGAAGATTGATTCCTGTTGGAGAAAGATCATACTCAACCTGGGGGTGTGATGAAGTCTTGGAGGAAATAAGAGAAACAAATATATTCTAAAAGGAAGGGTAGTATGTGGGATCCGATCAGATACAGAGTAAGGTAAGTATTTTCAATGAGTTCATAATTACTTATGCATATAGAAGGTAAGAATAGTGGGGTAGGTATATTATTACTCTGAATCTCAGTTAATACTTATAAAGATATTTAAGTATATTATGAGTGGACAGTATAGTGAAAGTTGGAATGACATGTTAACCATTAATAAGTGTGTGTGTGTATATATATATATATCTATATATATATATATATATATATTGATTGTGATTACCCAATAATGATGCTTGTAGCAATTATTGAGCCTTATAAATAATTATGATACTTATTTATGGATAATAGGTTCTTATCTGTGAGTTACACTAACGATATCTTTTGAGTGCAAGAAACAACAATTGAATCTTAGGAAGATACACCTTGCATCAAAGAAAGAAGACGGATCAAGCTCAGGGAAATAAGTTTGGAAGAATTCCAATTAGTACAATGATCAGGGGTAAGTACCCTCAACCAACTGATATAACATTGGGGGTTTATATAATCGAATTATAGTTCCTATGACAGTGGGTTACAGTGTAATGCCTAACTTATATCTTGTTAGAATCGATATCAGTGAATGTTCTAATATGTGATGATTTGTGAATTCAATAGGATAAGTGTATGCATAGAGAGATTAAATAACACATTTGCAATAAATAGATATATGCGTCTATATATTGAGTTCATCTCTACAATGTAAGTGAATGACAAATTACACATATAGAAATAAATGGATATTATTTGTCAATATCACAATAATGTTGCTTATAGCAATTATTGTGTTTCCCTAAGCTACTATGACTTTACCTTGAAGAATAGACTTCGGGCCAAAATTCCCTTTCGCTAGCACTCAACAAGGATAGGGAGTGTGTGGAGGGAAAGGCTAGTAAATTGGTCCATTGATGGACGGTCCCAAGACAGGTAGGAAACCTTGAGGGAGTTTGATTAGAGACCGTGCACACGCCCTTGGCATAGTAAACCTTCCATCCAATGAGGATAGGAAAAGGAAACAAGGCAAAGACCTATTCCAATCAAGAGTAATAAGTCACATATGATTATGTTAGTCTATGCCCTAGATGATAATGCATTGATTTGTTTTATTCTTAAAATGTGCAATCTAAAATGATCTAATCATAAATAAAATAATAAGTTGGTAAAATAAATTATATGTCCTAACTTGTGCATTTTATTTTCTTAGGATAAGTTTAACATGGGGACATTATACTATCAATGCCCTCCAATGTGCTCAATTTAATCACTGGATAAACATGACCCAAGTTTGTGTCACACGTTTTCAAAAAGTCATGAACTAAGACTGATTTGGTCTTGTATTCTATTGGGTTGAACTACATTTTGAAAAACTAGATCTTTGACTATAAAGTCAAATATGTTTGGACAAACTTCAAAAAAGGCTAAAAATGGCTCTTGATGAGGCTAAAAATAGCCAGTTGAGGGAAATTTTTAGGAAATTTTCCAAAACATGGGTTTTATAGAGAATGAAATTCTAAGCCAACCTAGATTGTTAGAAACTAGAAAAAATGAGTTTTACTAATGCATCCAAAGACTTTTTGAAACAGAAGCTGGAGGGGGTGTAGGGGCAATTTTTCGCAAGAAAAACTCACACATGGGTTTTGTAGGTGCCAATGAGTTGAATGGACCCATATTCTTCATTTTTTGAAGTTTTGACTTTTGGACTCGCATGCAAAAGAATCTTTGAAAAAAGCACAGTAATTCAAAATGAGAAGTAGCGGGCCAATTTTCTCGAAAAATTATGGAACATTGGTTTTGCTGCCAATGTTGTATTGAGTCAACCTAGATGACCAGATTCTGAAAAAGATGTCATTTACTTTGACATGCGAGAGAAAACCTAAGACAAGGAAAGAAGAATTTTGAGAGAGAAAATAGAAACTATATTCTACCTTTGAAAATGGTGCCTATGCCTTGAATGAAGTTTGATGAAGTCTGAAATGCATGCACTGAAAAGATGAAGTCTAAAAAATAATTTCTCTGAGCAATCTAGACCTGTCATTGCGAAGAACACTAAAAAATATCACCTGTAGCACCTTCAGATCTTGCTTGCATGAGAAAATATGTGTTTGTCCTCAACCTGTGATCAAAATAATGGACGCCCAAATGCCTTAATAAATAAATTTCATGAGTTAAGGTGTCAACATGCATGCAAAACCCTATAATGGGACACAATAATCTTATTGGACCCCAATTCAGTTAACTAGATGAAAAATAAACCCTAAAATGGGTGCCACCTTTCATGCACAGATAAATTTGCCACACGCAAGAAAAAACAAGTCATTTTGAGGTCGACTTAGAAGTGAAACTGGAGTTTTAATATTATTTTAAGTTGAGTTCACAAACTCCTCCATTATAAGGTGGCCAAGTCACTTGAGTTCAAAAGTCAAAGTTTGACTTTGGGCACCATTACTCTAGGCTTAGAAACTTTTTTGAAATTTTCATTTGCAAACATCATCGGAGCCTATGTTTGATCACTAATTCTGATTGACTGAGGAATCAAGTAGATTGGTTGATAGTTTCATTGATGAGCAGGATCAAAACTGAAAAGGAGCTCACTGAGGTTGCAAACCCTAATTCTAACTTTTGATCCTCCAAAATTTTGGGTGCCCCTGGCCTCTAAGGGCACTTTGTCTCACTATACTTGGTCAAATTTTCATGCATTTTCATTATTTTTAACTTGATTTCCATCATCCTTTAAATTGGATTTTGACAAAATTTTGGAGCTGGCTGACAGGTCCACTATGGAGCTAGCTCAATTCTCAACACAATCTATTGGAGAGCATAATCTCTAAAAAACCCATCTGACAAGTCAAAAACTAGGGCGCCCTTGGCCTCCAAGGGCACTTTTATTTCCAAAGTTACCCATTTTTGCAACTGGTTGATTCTCCATTCAATTTTCAGCTGTCGAGCACTAAGATGTCAACTAACCTAGCTAAGATATGCGATGGAAAGCTGGAAGCATCACAGACAAGATGAGCATTTGAGCTAACCCTAATTATTGTATTTGAGGGTTCAAAACCTTGGGCACCCCTAGCCTCTAGGGGCGCTTTTGTGCTAATATGACATTTTCGACCATTACTAAAACCTTATGTTTGACTCCTGATTCTGACAGTTCAACAACTCAGATACATCCGCTGACGGATTCATTGCAAAGCCTGATCAAGTCTGAGACAAACATCTTAGGTGTCATTTGATCAAAAAGTTTCATCTGATACCTTGAAAGTTTGGGCGCCCTTGACCTCCAGGGGTACTTTTTTGCTTCAATATTAATCAAAATTTCATCAATTTCATCTCCCTCATTCTTCGTTCAATCTCCAATTTCAGGTGTTAGACATATCTTCTGGACTAGTTGGTAGGCTCATCACGAAGTTGACAGGATTCCAAAGAAGTTCTCTTGGAAGTAAAAAATCTTGAAAAGTTGATTTGGGCCTTTGAAACCTAGGGTGCCCTTGGCCTCCAGGGGCTCTTTTATTTCCAAACAACCAAATTTCTATGATTTCCTCCTCGACGAAAATCCCCTCTGTGACGAAGCATTATTTTGAACATATCTCACCATAGAATCTTTGTTGGAGCATTTTAAGCTTAGATTTTGACACTTGGTATCTGGCCATTTGCCATTGATGACCTCAAAGGTCCTAACTTTTCTCTTGAAAAAGTGAAAACTACCCGCCAGACTTAAATTGACTTTTTCTTGATTCTAACTTCACCACTATAATCATGAAATGAAATAAGCCAATCCAAATAATTTTCAGTCCATTCTGACAAGATCCAATTTTTAGGGTTTTTTCCTAATAATATAGGGGTCCAGAAACCCTAATTTTCAAAAATTTCAAATTTTATCAGTATTACCTAGACAGTAAACTCACAAAAAACCCATACTTCATTTGCCCAAAAATTGACTTCTAATGACAATTTTACAAGGTTTAGACTATTTTAAGCAAAATGCCTTAATGAAGCAAAAAAGATTTGTTTTGGGCACAACATTAGGCTCCATCTGGTGACCATGTTGGATATTTACGGAATAGGAGAACCAAGAATCTTTGAGTTTTAAAAGTAGACCAATGAGATATCAGTTGGGCATTGGAGTCGGGACTTTCCTAATCACCTAAGAAGTTAAAAACTTTCCTAAAATAACCAAAAACAAGACTACCTAAAATCACCTAAAACACGACAAAACTTCACTAAACAGGGAAACACATAACAACATAACAAAAAAGCATAAATAATTTTTTTACAAAAATTCACTCCTCCCCCGAAGGGATAAAGTGCTTGAGATATTGCTCGTTGTATAGCAACGAGAGGAGCCTTCCATATGAATGCAAGAGAATGTAAGTGTTCTCTCCTGCAGACTCATGGATCTGAAATGGCCCTAACCACAAGGAATCAAACTTTTTGTGCATTCCTTTGGGCTCATGTCTTTTGTCCCATAACAGGACAATCTCCAATCTCGAAGTCTCACTGATGAGCCTTCTTATCAAAGATCTTCACTCGCTCTTGATGCTGAGTGCTTTTTTCAACGACCACCCTTTCTTCCTCTAGCTTCATTAGGTACAAAATCTGCTTCTCGATTGGATCTTTGAATTCTTCATCCTCCACTATAGATGCTAGATGTAAAGTGAACAATTCCAGTGTGATGGGTAGCATTGCTTCTGTACCATACAAAAGAGTAAAGGGCAAGGTGTCGATGGCTCTTTTGGGAGTGATTTTATTAGCCCAAAGAGCATCATAAAACTTTATGTGCCAAGCTTGTTGATTTGAGTCAACTAACTTGGACATAATTGTGACTATGTTCTTGTTTGAAGATTTGGCTTGTTTATTACCTTGAGGGTAATAATTTGATGCATGTGACAATGTGACGTTGTGATCAAAATAAAAATCTAATAATTCTTCCGATGAGAAACAAGTTGCATTATTAGTCACAATCTTGTGAGGTACCCCGAAGCGCGAGATGATATTCTCCTTCAAAAAGTCACAAATGACTTTTGAGGTAGCCTGCTTAATAGGAATTGCCTCAACCCATTTTGTAAAATAATATGTTGTAAGGACATAGACATGCCCCTTGCTGGAACGTGGGTTGATAGGACCTACAAAATTCATACCCCATTGTTGAAATGGAGCATCGATAATCACTTCCCTGAGTGGAAGGGATGCCAATTTGACTTTGCTAGCAAACTACTAACACATCTGACACCTGTACACCCATTCATATGGGTCGCGAAACATAGTTTTCCAATAGAACTGTGCTCGCAGGATCTTCAATGCAGTGACTCTTGATGAGAAGTGACCACCGCATGCTTGACTATGAAATGCCTCTAGCAAACTCTGTTGTTGGTCCCTTCTAACGCATAATAGAAATGTTTCATCAAGGCCACGCTTGTACAAAAAGTTATCGATAAGCACAATTTTTGTGCTTTCAACTTCAAAGTTCTCTTATGTTGTTTTTCCATGTGACATGGACATTCTCCATAAGTTGAATAATACCATAGAGCAGTGTACCATTCCTCCACAAAATCAACTAGTAGGACCAAAGGAAGGTTCTCTTCAATTTCAGGTTCAGATTCAATTTCACCATTGCCTTGGTACTTTTGATCTCCATCTTTTTCCAACAACTGACAAATACCTTGCCTGTGGATGAGCTTGGTCGGCTTGATCTCCAGATCATATTCTTGAACTTTAGCAATCTAGTTTCCTCTTTTCGTGCCCATATCCTATTGAGTTGGCACACTTTTAACCATTGGATGGGTGACAAACACCATTGTGTGGGAATTCAAGATATGGAATTTGAAATTCTTAACAGCTTTGACGACATCATACACATTTTTCTCAATTTGAGAATAGCGTGATTCACTATCCTTAAAGTTGTTGCTCATAAAAGCTATCAGAGATTCTCCTTCTTCACTTAGCTTATGTGTCAATATAGCAGATAGAGTGTGTTCTAATGCATAACAATAAAGGATGAAATCCTTCTCAAAGTCAGGATGGACCAACACTAGTGCATTAGCAATGGCCTCTTTTATTTTGGTGAAATCTTGCTTACCTTCTTTTGTCCACATGAAAGAGGACGACTTTCTCATCATGGTTGATATCTCCTTTGTTAGCTCCGAGAAATCAGGTACAAACCTTATGATAAAGTTGACTTTACCAAAAAAGGAATGCACTTGTGTTTTATTTGTTGGAAGAGACAGGTTCTTAATTGAATCCACCCGATTTGGGTCAATCCTAGTCCCCTCTTTGGAAACGATATGGCCAAGTAACTTTCCCTCTATCACCACAAAGATATACTTCTTAGGATTCAATGAGATATTCTGGTACCTGCACCTTTAAAACACATTCATGAGATGTGAAAAGTGGTCTTCCCACTTTTCTAAAAAAATGAGAAGGTCGTCAAGGTAGACGAGTATGATTTTATTCTTAAGATCCCCAAAAGCTAGATCCATGGCTCTTTGAAAGGTTGCACTGGCATTGATGAGACCGAAAGGCATCCTCTCATAAGAAAGTGTTCCCCATGGTGTGTGGTGAAAGCTTTTTTGATCTGATCCTCCTCTGCCACTGCAATCTAATTATATCTGAAAAAACCATCAAGAAGTGATAGCATCTCTGAATCGGTGACCATCTGCAAAGGGTGCTCCATGATCGGTAGGGGTAATTGTCCTTCAAGGACGATTGATTCAAATTCTTGAAATCTACTCAAATTTTGATTTCATCATTCTTTTTACGCATAGGAACTATGTTTGACACCTAGGTGGAGTGATGTATTGGAAAAATAATTTTTGAGTCCACCATTTTCTGAATCTCCGCGTAGATATTGTCTTGGATCTGTGGATTGTAATGTATTTTCTTTTTCCTGAAGAGCTTGACATCAAACTTTAGAGGAATTGTATGAGACAATTCAATGGGGGTGAAGACCTTCAAGTATTTGTAAGACTAACCAAAAATATCCTTGTATTGTTTGAAAAGGGTGATAAACCTTTCGTTTTCTTATGGAGTACAACTCTTTCCTAGATTAACAAGTCGAGGCTTGTCTTCAATGCCAATGTTCACTTGATAATGCTCAACAGAAGTATTATCACTTGAATTCTTTTGATCTTGTATGTATCTGTCATGCCTATCAAAAATATTCTCTAAAGAAAAAAAACCCTTGGGAATTTGATTTCCTCTCAATTGAATGATCCTGGAGTATGTAACTTCAGAGTCTTTCGTGAGCGATTCTTTAAAAGGAGCAAAACTACCTTCAAAGAACAACTCTTTATAGTCTCCCATGATGAGAAATTCTTCAATGTCGTCATGATTTTCGAAGACCTTCCAGTTGTGGGAATTATCTAGAACAGTTGGCCTATAAATCAGCTCAATAGCAAAAGTATTCTGATGAAAGTCAGAATGTGGCATGAATAAAGCAGTTGATACCGTGAGGGCATCGACTTTGCTATTGCCTATGCGTGGAATATATTTGATGTTGAATGCCTTGAACTCGTCAATGGCATTCCACACCCTCTGTCTGTCGAATTGAAGGCAATTTTTCTTGACTTGGAATTGATCTCTGATTTGCCTGATGATCAACTTCGCGTCTTTGTCAACTCTAAGTAACTTGATCCCCATATCCTTTGCATTTTTGAGACCTAGTAAAAGCACCTCATATTCAGCTATGTTATTGGTGCACTCAAATTGTAACCGATATTCAAAAGGATGCAGTCATCCTTCGGGAGAAGTGATGACAACTTCTGCTCTCAAGCCTAATGTTGAGAAAATTCTGTCAAATTGCATTGTCCATACTTTTGAATCTTCATATGATGTACTTGTGGAGAGTGCAAAATTTTTACTGTCTTTAGTTACTTTGGACATCATAGCATATGTGCCCAAACCTATGTCTTGATATAACACTTGTGCCTAGGGGTCATGGGACTTTACCACTGTGAATCTTGACTTGGCCTCAAGTTCAAGCTTGAAACTACCTTTCTTCAACGGGATTGTCATGAATGACCAATCTAATTGAATTTCACCTCTGAGGTCTTTGCAAAAGCTTCTATTGAGTAACATCCTATAACTGGTTGGAATGTCAGCTACCAAGATGGTCATTATTATCTTCTTTTCTAGACAAGATGCCAACCTTACTTGTGCATCTTTTAATTGACCGACCAAGGGCACCGGCTTCGACTCAAGTGAGTAACACTTGTCGTGAGTTTTGGTGCATTAGAGTCCCAACGCGTTCATGATCTGTAAGGGCATGGCATTGTCCAAGCTCTTGAGTCTATGATACAATTTTTGAGTTTGAAACCTCCTATATACAAAGATATATAGAATGGTTTTGGTTTATCTTTTGCTAGCACGGATAATTCCAGCAATGTAGGCTGGATTGTGGCCTTCTTCTTCACTACTTTGAGGATCCGCTCCAATTGCTCTGGATGATCCTGAAGATACTCCAGTTGTGAAATTTGTACCTTCATCTTCGTCATGGAAGACACAATGTCAAATTTTGTTGAAGATGAGTATTGAGCAACTGGCATGATGTTCTCTTGTGAAGACTTGGGATTAGAAGTGGAAGGCACTTCTTTTCCTTTTCCCTTTTCATTTTTTTTTCTTTTCCTCCTCTTCTTTTTGTGCTTTGAAGTGTTGTGCATGTGTGAACATAGGTGATGAAATGTTTTCATGATTGACCGCAAGAGAGTACTGATGGTATTCTTCTTCTTCTTCTTCATTAACAGGTTCACTGTCGAAGTATCTCGTTGCGGAGTTGCCATCAAAGTTGTCCATTTGTGGTGAGACAACATTTGCACTTGGTGAAGGCACAAAACTTGTACTTGGAGCAACATCAACAAATCCCATGATTTGGTTCATCCTTAAATTCTTCAGACATGTAGATTCGGTGTGAGCATCAGTGTCATGGAAAGAACAAAAAGCTGTAGATTTCTCATTATCAACAGGTTGTCTTGGTTGCATTAGTGGAAACCTTGGCTTGTAGTTTTTGAATGGCTGGAAGTTATTCTTCTTCGGCTGATATGGCTATTGAGGTTGATATGGTGGTGGTGCAGGGAATGCTTGCTACCCTTGAGTGGGTGACTGTATTTTGAGGATAGTCACCTCATTGGCTACCTTTTGTAGTAGTGGATTAGCAGACGCTTGAATAAGCGATTTGATTGCGTCATTCTTCATCTTCCTGGTCATGATCATATTGTCTTTAAGCTTAATAGATTCTTCTTGTGTAAGTTGTAAATCCACTTCATGGCATGACTTCAAGAAGAATGCTATTTTTGACGAGAGAGCATTGATGAAGCTTCTCATCAAAATTTCATTAAACGGATTGAGTGTATGGGAGAGGTGTGTGACAAGGTGGTTAAACCTTGCTACAAACTCTCTCATCGACTCATGTGAATCCATCTTCGAGTTTGAGAGTTGTGCAAATAATTGATGACTCTTCGGTAGGTTTGAATCTTGCCAAGAATTTTTCGGTCAGGACTTCCCAACTTGTGATAATACTTGGTTCTAGATGACTCAACTAATCTAAATCACTTGCCTCAAGGGTCTCAACAAAGAGACATATGGTGATATCTTCATGGGAAACATGCAAAAGGGAGCAAGCCACTATAAATGCTAAGATGTGCTCATCAAGGTGACGAGACCTGTCGTTGTGAAATGTTGGGAAGTGCTTGCATCATCCTTTGGGCAACTCATGGTGTCCTTGCAAGGCTAATTGTCCAATATTGTCACCCCAAGATAATGGGGTTGGATATCTTGCATTCCTTTCCTTTTGGATGTTTTTGTTATTGTTTTTTTCGCCCATTGCTTCAGCTGGGACTGGAGATTCTTCTTCAAGTCCTTCTAGGAAATGCTCAGGAACCTCTTGAAAGATCAACTCTTCTTGAAAGAGAAGATTATTTCTCCTTCTCATGTCTACTTGGTAAGCCAAGATAAATTATTTCCATGCAGGTGGTGGTAAAATTGGTGTACTAGCTACAAGATCCACCCTTTCTTCTTCTTTGTACAGAGTAGTAATTGTGTTCCTCCACGAGTAGATGTTGTATGATTGTCAAAGATAAAACTTCACAGGCTACTGATGATATCCAATTACTCTGCTTGAATTAGTACAAAGTTCGATTGTATGATGTCCAGAGTAAGTCCTGGTTGTTGAATTGGAATAGTAGGATGACAAATGGTCATTCCCGTGACATAAAAGTGTTAAGTTTTTCTTCAATTTTTCTTGCCTCATGCCCCACGGTGGGTGCCAGAAAACTTTTGGCATTACAATTTGCACCTCTAGAGTGTGTATTGGCAATAGACAGCTATACATAGTATTAACTGCTCTTTGAATTAGGAGGGGAAGCTCTCTCTTTGCTGATATGCATGAAAAGTAAAGTATTCTAAAATCCTATATTTTGACTTAGCTAGTAGAGGCACAAGGTTAAGAAATTCAATACATTGCAGCTAAGGTTTTTCTCTAGTTTTACAGATTCTTAACTACAACCAGGCTAACGCTAAAACTATCCTATTTCCTCAAGAGAAACAAAGCATGAGGACTTAGGAGCAAGTGGGAATATTTGATGATAAACTTTATATCAAGATTACAAAGGAGGAGGAACCCCTATCCGAGGTGTAGGTTGAAATAAAGGTTATTGGAAACAACATCAAATGACAAGCTAGTTCTTAGGATTCCCAAGGAGGAGGAATCCCTATCTGAGGTGTAGGCTGAAAGTAACTTATTGGCAACAACACTTAAATGACAATTTTTATTTCTAAATTCCCAAGGAGGAGGAACCCCTATCCGAGGTGTAGATATGAAAGAAAAACTATTATAAACAACATCAAACGATATCTCTATTTCTAAATTCCTGAGGAGGAGGATCCCCTATCTAAGGTGTAATATGAAACAAGATTATGAAAACAAATAAATCTGGGACAAAAAATTGCATGAAGAACCTAACACACAAATGAACGATCAACCAGATTTATATTAAACAAAGTGAACAAGTACAAAATAGCAATATTGCATGACAAGGTGGGCACAACAATTTGTTATCACAACAAAAGTTGAAATACAATGAGCAAAGGTGCTATTATTTATAGAACATCAAAGGATTAGGGAACCCTAAAATCTCCTTGAGTTACAACAGTCTTGCAAGCATGCAAAAGTTTATTCTTAAGTCTAAATGTATGCAACCTAACAGTTAACTGGAAAAACAACATCAGTTAACTAAACTAAAACTAAACTAAATGGACGATGCAACACACAAGTCCTTATTGATATGAAAGTTAACTGATAACTAACATCAATCAATTGAATCCTAATTGAAAGTTCCAACTCCATGGAAGATATCCCCAGGGATGCATGATATCAGCAATCTAAACTCAAGAGTGATGTTGAGTTGACTGCTACCTCTGACTCTATCCTCAGGAAAACTATGGGATCCAACTATCTGTCTACTCTAAGATGTCATGAGAAATCACCTCCTCTAGGAACTCATTAACTGCCTCATCTTCAGGTACTCTGATACTATCCAAGATGATAGACTTTCTGCTCAACGCCTTCTCTCCATCCTTCATCATTCTTTGACACTCTTTGACCTATTCAGCTACCTTATCAATACTAGTTGACATCATCGAGAAGTGACTCAACTTGGATGCCATAGGATCACCATCAAGACCATTATGAACCAAATTCCAAAATTCAGTTTGCACAAAATCAAGATCAATGTAGGTAGTATCTTCACAAAGATAATGGCACAAGATCTGGGTGACAAATTTGCTTACAAGTTTGAGAGCACCAACATCTTATTTGATTCCAACCAACTTTGTAGAGACTTTCTCGTAAGTTTCCACTTTGAAGAGGTGTTGTTCTCTCCAAAGTGAAAAGCTTTCTTTTATCTTAATCTACTACAATGACATCGTATGCAACTACCAATTGGGAAATGAGAATCAAATCTCTCAGTTTTCCCTCTGCCATAATCAACTCAAGCTACTGGATCCCTTGACGCAGATCATGAGCCTTGTACCTTAATTGATACAACTCCGAAAGAAGGTATCTGCCTACAACACTGAAATATTCGACCTATTTCTCCAAGATTTTTCCATGATTAACTAACCAACCCAGCCTTTGTTGATCTGTAGGTGTATGTAGGAGTTGAGGAAGAATGGCCGCTACACTTGAAGTTCCATGAAGAAGATTCAAGATGTATCACCGCAGCTGCTTATCTTCAGCCTTGAGGGCCGCACTATCTTCTCCATCCTTCATGACATGTTCTTCAAGATTACTTGAAGCAACCTTAAAGAGGCTTTCATCCAAGTGTCGAGTGCTCCTGCCAAGGTTAGCTTTGACGAAGGTGAAATCACCAACTTCAACCTCATCCAGACTCTTTCCCTCTAATGGTGTAGCAACCTCAACAACAATTTCTACCTTAGGATTCTTTTCTATGTGCACCTGCTTCTTGATCTTCTTGTTTGATGTATCTTGATAGGGATTGCCAAACTCAGAAAGATCCAACTGATATGAATTCTTTCACCTCCTTCTACCCAAAGTCTTCTCAAGTCAACAAGAGTGATCAATGTTAACTTCTCTAGGTGAAACTATTGTATCCATATTGACTCCTAGTGAATTAATTGGCACTAAGGTTTCACAAATTGATGATTTTGGCTTTGAATCAATCTTAATGGGAGGTGACTAAGGAGAAAATGGCAAACCAAGAGATGAAGACCCAACTTTAGCTTGTACTAGTGGCTCCACTAGAACTTCTGACAACTTTTCAATCTGCTCTCGTTGACTATCTTTTCTCTTCGTGTTTCCACTAATCCTGACATGTTTAGGTGGATGCATTATGGCCTTAACTCTATGTCTTGAACCTGATGTAAAAGGTAGTGAATCAAACACCACTGGAGGCTCTACAACTAGAACTACCTTCTTCCTTCTCTTGTTTTCCAAGAAATGCATGCTAGTCTTGACCACTCCTCTTGATAGGTACTCATTTGAAGTACTCTCTATGGTGTACCAATCCGGTTGTTGAAGCGGTTGGAAAGAAACTTGATCTTTGAAGAATTTACTAAGTAACACCTCTCTGTCATCATCCGACAAACCTTCAACGCCTTCTAATAAGAAATCAACAAGCTGAGGAAGAGTGAATCTACAATAGTGACTTCTGCATACTTCAAATTCATCTTCCCAATAGACCCAAAAGTCTTCAAGTGTTGGCCTTTGTGAATGACTTCACTCCAACCGAGCTGCATAGAGACCCAGAGGATCATAGGAGTACTTCTTGCTGAGGTACTTGAGATGGAGTTTTGAAAACTTATTGCTCATCAACTTGCAATTGGCTGCTATCCTGTATTTTTATATGCCCAATCCAAAAGGAAAGGTGAACGCTTGCTTGTGTTGTTTGCAAAGAAAGGTATGAAGCTCATGAACCTACCTCAAGAATTCCATGAATAAGACCTTTTCTGACGGGTATCTAGGTAGCATTAAAGGCTCTGTTGTGTAACCATACACTCAAATATAGGTGAATGTGGGAAACTGGATAAACCAATCCACCCAATTTTCCATTGATGATTTAGCCTCTGCCGAAACCCGTATGTGCATCTCATTATTAAGGTCTCTAACTGTCTTCATCAAGAAATGGTTGTTCACCTACTTGAAATCCTATTTAGCCTTTAATAACTCCAATTGTGGGAAGTATTCATGCACATGTTGAATGCCAAGAGTTCCAATGGTCTTCAAAGTTCTAAAATTGCCTTGAAATGCAATTAAGTAGACTAGATAAGAAACCATATGAAACTTGTGGATCTTGAGAAATTTTGTGATTTGCTGGTGAAGAACCTCACTAATCAACATAAAACAGTCAAAGTGTTCCTTATTATTGATAATCTGGGAGATGACATACACCATCCAAGGTTGAAAGATATGAGCTTCTTCTTGACCTATAACCCTGTTGAGTAAGGTAATCAAAATAGTTATCTCGTCCTTAAACTCTCCACGCCCAAGCTTCTTTGGAAAGTTGGTTTTCTGCTCTTTTATCCACCTTTGTGCGACCTTCCTCTGAGATCTTTCCTTATCTTCCTGCCATATCTTGTCACATTCCTCCATGACTATGATGCAATTGTCTAAATGGGGTGGAACGACAAAGCACTTCTCAACACCTCTCAGCTTGAGGCTGCAAACAACTCTCCCATCTGATGATTGAATTTGTCATGTAGATGAGTTGTAATGCTTAATGCATGCAATGATGAACTCAAGATCAGACACTATGATGGGAATAGAGGCTGCTGCTAGCAATCTGGAGTGATTGAGATGCTTGACTGTCATACTGTCAATGCCCTCCAATATGCTCAATTTAATCATTGGATAAACGCGACCCAAGTCTATGTCACAAGTTTTCAAAAATTCATGAACTAAGATTGATTTGATCTTGTATTCTATTGGGTTGAACTAAATTTTGAAAAACTAGATCTTTGACTGTAAAGTCGGATATGTTTGGACAAACTTTAGAAAAGGCTAAAAATGGCTCCTGATGAGGCTAAAAATAGCCAGTTGAGTGGAAATTTTCTGAAACTTGGGTTTTGTAGAGAATGAAATTCTAAGCCAACCCAAATTTTTAGAAACTTGAAAAAATGAATTTTACTAAGGCATCCAAAGACTTTTCGAAACAGAAGTTGTAGGGGTTGTAGGGGCTCCGGGGGCAATTTTTCGCGAGAAAAACTGGCACATGGGTTTTGTAGGTGCCAATGAGTTGAACGGACCCAAATTCTTTTTTTTTTGGGAATTTTGACCTTTGGATCCGCATGCAAAAGAATCTTTGAAAAAAGCACAATACTTCAAAATGAGAAGTAGCGGTGCAATTTTCTCAAAAAATCTAGAACATGGGTTTTTCTGCCAATGTTGTATTGAGTGAACCCAGATGACCATATTTTGAAAATGTTGTTGTTTACTTTGACATGCAAAAGAAAACCTAAGACAAGGAAAGAAGAATTTTGAGAGAGAGAATAGAAAGTAGATTTTGCCTCTGAAAATTATGCCTATGCCTTTGAATGAAGTTTGATGAAGTCTAGAATGCATGCACTGAAAAGATGAACTCTGAAAAACAATTTCTCTGAGCAATCTGGACCTGGAACTACAAAGAACACTGAAAAATATCAGTTGTAGGGCCTTCAGATCTTGCTTGCACGAGAAAATATGTGTTTTTCCTCAACCTGTGATGAGAATAATGGATGCCCAAATGCCTTAATAAATAAATTTCATGAGTTAAGGCATCAACTTGCATGTGAAACCCTAAAATGGGATGCAAGAATCTTATTGGACCCCAATTCAATTAATTGGATGAAAAATAAACCCTAAAATGGGCACCACCTTTTATGCACAGATAAATTTGCCACATGTAAGAAAAAACAAGTCATTTTAAGGTCGACTTAGAAGTGAAACTTGAGTTTTAATATTATTTTAAGTTGAGTTCACAAACTCCTCCATTATAGGGTGGCCAAGTCACTTGAGTTCAAAAGTCAAAGTTTGACTTTGGGTGCCATTACTCCAAACTTAGAAACTTTTTTGAAATTATCATTTGCAAACGTCGCCGGAGCCTATGTTTGATCACTGATTTTGATTGACTGAGGAATCTAGTAGACTAGTTGACAGTTTCATTAAAGAGCAGGATCAAAATTGAAAAAGAGCTCACTAAGGTTACAAACCTTAATTCTAACTTCTGAGCCTCCAAAATTTTGGGCACCCCTAGCCTCCAGGGGCGCTTTTTCTCACTATACTTAGTTAAATTTCCATGCATTTTCATTATTTTGATCTTGATTTTCATCTTCCTTTAGACTAGATTTCCTGGTACTTGACAAAAATTCTGAGTTGGCTGATAGGTCCATTGTGGAGCTAGCTCAATTCTAAATACAATCTCCTGGAGAGCATAATCTCTAAAAATCCCATCTAACAAGTCAAAAACTAGGGTGCCCCTGGCCTCTAGGGGCACTTTTCTTTCGAGCGAGCCATTTTTGCAACTGGATGATATATTCTCCATTCAAGTTCTAGTTGTTGAGCACTAAGATGTCAACTGACCTAGCTGAGATATGCGATGGAAAGCTAGAAGCATCACAAACAGGATGAGCATTTAAGCTAACCCTAATTACTGCATTTGAGGGTTCAAAGCCTTGGGCGCCCCTGGCCTCTAGGGGCACTTTTGTGCTAAACTGACATTTTCAACCATGACTAAAACCTTATGTTTGACTCTTGATTCTGATAGTTCAACAAATCAAATTTACACACTGATAGATTCGTTGCGAAGCTTGATCAATTCTGAGACAAACATCTTAGGTGTCATTTGATCAAAAAGTTTCATCTGATACCTCAAAAGTTTGGGCGCCCCTGGCCTCCAGGGACGCTTTTCTGCTTCAATGTTAGTCAAAATTTCATCAATTTGATCTCCCTCGTTCCTCCTTCAATCTCCAATTTCAAGTGCTAGACAAATCTTCTGGACTGGCTAGTAGGCTCATCACGAAGCTGACAAGATTCTAGAGAAGTCCTCTTGGAAGTGACAAATATTGAAAATTTGATTTGGGCCTCTGAAACCTAGGGCTACCCTGGCCCCCAGGAGATCTTTTATTTCCAGACAGCCAAATTTTGATGATTTTCTCCTCAACAAAAATCCCCTCAATGACAAAGCATCATTTTGAACATATCTTTCCATAAAATCTTCGCTAGAGCAATTTAAGCTTAGATTTTCACACCTGGTATCTAGCCATTTGCCATTGACGGCCTTAGAGATCTTAACTTTTCTCTTGAAAAAGTGGACACTACCCACCAAACTTAAACTAACTTTTTCCTGATTTTGACTTCACCACTATGATCGTGAAGTGAAATAAGCCAATCAAAATAATTTTTAGTCCATTCTGACAAGATCCAATTTTTAGGGTTTTTTTTCCTAAAAAATAGGGGTCCAAAAACCCTAATTTTCAAAATTTTCAAATTTCGCTAGTATTACCTAGATAGTAAACCCACAAAATCCCATACTTTGTTTGCCCAAAAACTGACTTCTGACGACAATTTTATAAGGTTTATACCATTTTAAGCAAAATGCCTTAATGAAGCAAAAAAAGTTGTTATGGGTACAACAAAGATTATGATACTTGATTTAATCAAACTATAATGCAAAGGGGGGAGTTGGGGGTCCTCACTTGGACCTGTGTCAAGGCTTCTTGCATCACTAAAGCATGATAATGATATTTGACTACTAATTTATAGGGATGTCTATATATTTTTAATGTCCTATTCTTAGATGGAATCAAGATTACCTAACAACCTCATACCTAGTTATGCTTAATTAGAGAAATGAGGGACACCAACCCTATAATGATGCACCTAAGGGTATTGTTTATTCTTGTGAGCTATCCAAATAAAACCTACATGGCCTTGCATTAGAATATAACTTGCTAATTATAATTACAATAGTGTAACTTCATTTTTATGTATCCACTATGGCATAGTGTTGGTTTGTGCAAACAAAAATATTTTTTTATTAAGATTTCCACCTAACCTCTATGTCATGGAGATGACCTATAAGATATTTTAGGATGTTCACATTAAATTAGGAGCAATAAGGGTGTTGAGGATTGATTTGGATCTCAACACCTTTGGATGAAAGTGTCATGACATAGATTTGCTAAATTGGAAATAGGGTTGGCTTTCCTTGCATTTTTGTTCATTATTAATTGAGAATCAATAAAAGGTCCCCTATGGGATATGAAATAGTAACCCAAGAAATCGGGGTTTGTGATTATTCCACTAACTTGGCAAGGTTTCCTTTCTATAGTATTTATTAGAAATCACCCCCTTGAGTAAAGGTTACTAGTTGATTAGAAAATCTTAGGTACAAGAACCAAGGTGTATGATCATTGTGAGCACCCATATAAGGAGAACTATGTGTGACTTTGATTTGTTGGGAAATGAGTACGTGGGTGATCCTTGGGTGAAGGATGTCCTTGTGACCTCAAGTCCATAAGGGGTACGGTTTAGGGGGATAACTCCAAGGGTTTGGGTTGTTCCTATTGGGTTTGACCTTTCCTCCTTTGTAAACTTCAGTTGAGGCTAAAATGGGTATGGAGTTAAAGAAATATAATAACTTGTATTTAATGCATAATATTCTTTTGAATAATATTTTGAGTGAAGTAATGGATTTGACTACTTTATAATAGGTATTTGATTATATTTACATGTTGGGTAAAGGCCACCTTGTCTTAGTTATGTGTAACTCTTATGTGTTTGTGAAATCCAACTCAATATCTAGAGGTCTTTATGTATAGGTTTGTGTATCCTGTTGATTGCGATATATTTGTCTAGGTAACCTGACTAGTATTATGAAATTCATGTTGTGTATGACCCACCCAAGTGTGAACCTCCAAGGTATTTGAGTAGTGATAGGTAGTCATTGGACTGTGCCAATGATCAATGTTTGGGCTATAGTTAGGGATTAGTCAGCATTCACCTGGTTCACGAAGGTGAAGGTAGTGGGCTACCTTGGTTATGATATAGTAATAGTTAGTAGGTTATCATTGGACCATGCCAATGGAAGATGCCTAGATCTATTGTTGTATCATTTGGATTAGTCAGCATTCACTGATTTACAAAGGTGAATTGCTAGGGGCTATCTGAGATTCCATACGGTAACAATTGCATAGGTAGTTACCCTACCATGTGGGTAACAATAACTGGAGCTAACCATTGTATCAGGAGGGTTCACTAGGAGTCACCTATAACATATGGGTGATGAGTGCCAAGTGTTACCCTGGATTGTGAAGAAGATAGCTAAAAATATCACTAAAGCTATAAGGTGGTATATGTTGGAAGCTAATTCTTCCTAGGTGGACAAACTTGTCGTCGGTGGCCTATAGGCGATTGAAGTTGGAATCCATTGAGTTGGATAGGTTCACTACTTTTGGAAAGCCTTGGAATGGAGGACGAACCCATGGTGTAGTATGGGATGCACCGAATTCCCTTCCCAGTTGTTAGATTGTATACTTGACCTTATTGGGTTGAGGACGGACCCTCAGTGTAGTATGGGATGCACCAAATCGTCTTCCCAATTGTTCGATGGTGTAGAAAACCAAATCAAAGGATGGGACCCATGCCATGTAGTGCACAATACACTGACATTATTTTATATCTGGGATGCATTATGGACATGTGTTGGTCAACCATTGCGATGTGTTGGAGCTAGTCACTATGTATTTGTGATGAGTATTGGAGAAATTCACTATGTATTTGCGATGTATGTTGAAGCTAGTCACTAATGTAATTGTGATATGTGTATGAGTTAATCATTATTGTACTTGTGATGTGCAAATGAGATAATCACAGTTGTACTTGTGATGTACATATGAGCTAGTCACCCTTGTACTTGTTTTTGTGTATGATCTAGTCACAGTTGTACTTGTGATGTGTACAAGCTAGTCAACTTGTTTATATGGGGGTATGCTTGTGACAATCATTGTGTATGATCTTTGGGATTATGGTATGATATGCCCCTATGTATTTGTGCATGTTTATACACTAAGAATTGGTAATGTTTGGTATGAAACCAACACTTGATGGAAAATTTATTATCACTATATTATAATTGGCTAAGTTGATTACTTACATGTACTTAATTAATAGTCATGGATTAAAAGTGAGATCAAAGATCTCATGCAAGAGGAGAGAATGAACTCCCTCTAACATAGGTAGGAAAACTATGAAGCCTTTGATTTCCCATGAGGGGATACGTAGGAAGGATCATTATGAACCCTTGAGGTTTAGGTTTGGGCCTAGGAATGACCCTAGTTGTAGGAGCATAACACTTTTGAGTGTGTTAGCTCTCAAAACGCAGGTTTGAAAACCACAAAAGGTTGCCAAGCTTTCACAACATTTTAGGGTAAATGTACAAGGTCAAAAGATTTAGACCTTCTACTCTTCAAAAGTTACTAGACCTAGGCAGTGGTACCTATATGAATTGGGTAAATTTGACATCTGATTATTCTTTCTGGCATTTGTCCACAAATGTATGTATGGAAGTGAACAAATGAATTCAAACTTGATACAAATAGCAATAGCAATCTTCTAAATCTAAATCCTAAAATTCTCAATTAACAGATGTAAAGGAAATGAATGAATCTAAATGATGAAATTGTAGAGACCAGTGCCTTATTGGGTATGCGGAGTAAAATGAAACAGAAGTGGGCAACTTATTCTGGCAGAAACTTAAATTATCGACATATGATCTGTTTATAACTTGTATAAACATGCAGGATTATGACTACTGAGCTCTACTTTAATAATCCAGATGAATCTTCCTGATTACTGTGATCAACTAAGAGGATTTAATCTCTCCTTGAAAGAACCAATCAATTAATCACACAGATACAGCAAATGTGTACTGATAAACTGAAAATAAACTTGTTAAATCAATTTAGACAACCAGAAAAAATCAACT